>PVKV010006629.1:0-103334 GCA_004027835.1 Alouatta palliata
CCTCTAGCTCTTTCAGTTTTGACGATAGGGTGTCAATTTTAGATCTCTGCTTGCTTCTCATGTGGGCATTTATTGCTATATATTTCCCTCTAGAGACTGCTTTGAATGTGTCCCAGAGATTCTGGTATGTTGTTCATAGACGGGTGTTGAACAATGAGAACACATGGACACAGGGAGGGGAGCATCTCACACTGGGGTCTGTTGGGGGGGAAAAAGGGGAGGGACAGCAGGGGGTGGGGAGTTGGGGAGGGATAGCATGGGGAGAAATAACAGATACAGATGATAGGGAGGAAGGCAGCAAATCACACTGCCATGTGTGTACCTATGTAACAATCTTGCATGTTCTTCACATGTACCCCAAACCTAAAATGCAATAAAAAGTATATATATTAAAAAAAGAAAAAAGAAAAAAAAAAGAAAAAAAAATGAATCATGTCACAGTGTTCCAGGAAGTAACTCTAAAGGTCTAGAGAGGAAAGCCTACAAGCAATTTTCAAGGACTAAAAACAAGGCTGTAATCCTAGCACTTTGGGAGGCCGAGGCAGGTGGAACATATGAGCCTAGGAGTTTGAGACAGACTGGACAACATAGTGAGACCTCATCTATATAAAAAAATGACCAGAATTAGGCAGGTGCCATACCAGGCACCTGTAGCCTTAGCTACTCAGAAGACTAACATGGGAGGATCACTTGATCCCAGGAGACAGAGGTTGCAGTGCACTGAGATCATGCCACCGACTCAACTAATGTGAACAATGGGGAGAGTGGGATAACTCTGTGAGAGAGAAGAGGCAAGACGTGCAGGGATTAAATTTTGATTTTATTCAATTTGATACTGAAAGCTACCAGTCTGATTGTAAATCTGCTCTAGTAGATTTCTGTGTGTTACTAGGTGTGCTGTTCCATTCTTTATGTTGACATAGCCTAAGTCATTTTGTTTTCTATGTTTCTTCTAAAGAGCACCTTGCTGTATGTTGTTGTTGCTGTTTTTGTCCAACCTGTGATTATCTATTTTTTTAAATAAGAAAACAGAATGGTGATCAACAAGATATTCTCTGGATTTAGTTGTGTGAGCTTCAGCAAATTTATTTAAATTATCTAGGCTGTACTTTCCCCTTGTGTTAAATAAGAATCATTATAGTACTTATACGATGGGTTTGCTGGGAGAAGTAAAATATTTACTAAATGTAAAGCCTTTAGAATAGTGACTAGTTTGTGGAAACTGCTCAATGAGTGTTAGCATGTAGGATTAAGAAAATTTATTTCATTCACATTTATTATAATTTCTAAATTTTTACCCAATCCCACAGTCTCACACACGCATACACACACAATTATTTATAATATCTTACTTTGAGTCTTATTTGGCTTTGCTAATTTTATTTCAGTTTTATCTTAGATGAATAGATTTAACTATCCTATTTTCCTTTACTCATTCAGAAGCTATATATTTTATTTCTGTTCCATTTGTGGTTATCTAATAAAAAATTTCTTAAAATTCTACTTTTAGAGATAAGAATATAAGTGAGGTGTTTATGAACTGCAAATGTAATTAAAATATATAAGCAAAATGTCAGTGTCACACCACTCTAATATGCACACTTATATCCATTGTGAGTTAATGTACTCAATTATTGTCTCACTGATCCTGATAGAATAACCTTTTGTGACATAGACTGCTAAAAAACTCTTAAGAATTGGGGAGAAGTCACAATAATAAGTTGTTCTTTTCATCACTGGCTTGGGATATGTAAACAGTGGCTTAATGGTTTGAAACATACTTTAATCCCCTTTGCTTCCTGTGTTAAAAAATTGAGGCCTGGCACTGTGGCCTGTAATCCCAGCACTTTGGGAGGCTGAGGCGGGCAGATCATGAGGTCAAGAGATAAAGATCATCCTGGCCAACATGGTGCAACCCTGGTCTACTAAAATACAAAAGTTATCTGGCCATGGTGGCGCACACCTGTAGTCCCAGCTACTTGGGAGGCTGAGGCCGGAGAATCCCTTGAACCAGAGAGGCAGATGTTGCAGTGAGCAAAGATCGTGCCACTGCACTCCAGTCTGACCACAGAGCAAGATTCCGTCTCAAAAAAACAAAAAACAAAAAAGTTATAGACTCTGTATACTCTAACTTTGATCTGGAAGGACACATGTCCACAGTATTCCTTGAGGGAAGACACCTGGTCCAAGGAAGTGCCCTATTTTGAGACCATGGATAAAACTTATTATTTATTTTGCTCTCCATAGAATTTACCAGTTGTAACTTTTTAAAAAGGTTCTAGTGTTATCTGCTTTAGTTCATTGCCCCAAACGAATGGAATAAACATATTGAAATACACTGTTCCTTCTAGAGCTGAGGATCTTCCATGCAACTCTAGTTCCAAATAGAAGAATGTCCAAAATCACTATTGTTAATTTTAGCCCAAAGCTTCATTTATTAAGGATAATTGTTTGCTTGTCAGAAATACTCTTGAAACTATCTTAAATAAAAGAAAACAATGCTTTTCATGGGAATACAGGGAAAGTACATGAAACCAGAAGAGCGACAACTTACCATTATTTATTTCTGCTTCTCTTTCACCATCTGGTCACTTTTCTCTGACTCTCTGGACTGACTTTCTCTGTTTTTAAAATTATATGATGACATTTCCAGGCATTTACATATTCTTTCTTCAAAAGGTAAGCACATATTGAAACTGAAATCTTTCAGTTAAAATTCTAACTTCCCAAGGAATGGCTATAGGTACTATCTCATTGTGGTTTTGATTTGCATTTATTTGATGATTACTCATGTAAATCAGGTTATCATATACCTATTGGTCATTTGAACGTACTCTTTTCAGAAAAGATTGTTCAGATTCTTTGCTCATTTAAAAAACAGGTACTTTATTGTCTTGCTATTGAGTTTTTTAAGTTCCTTACATAGTTAGGATATTAACCCCTTATTCAGACATATGGTTAGCAAATATTTTTTCCTCATTCTGTAGGTTGTTTCTTTAGTAACTGTTTCCTTTTTGGTGCAAAAGATATTTGGTTTAATTTAATTTATCAGTTTTTCTATTTTTGCCTGTGATTTTGTGGTCTAAGCATTGATCAATGGAAGAATGAGTTTAAAAAATGTAGTATATATACAAAATAGAATACTATTCGGCCTTTATAAAAGAAATAAATCTTGTGGCAATGTGAATGAACTTGGAGAACATTGTTAAGTGAAATAATCCAGGCACAGAAAGGCAAATACTGCATGATCGGAGTTGTATGTGAAATCTTAAAAAGTCAGACTCATAGAAGCCAACAGCAAAACAGTAATTACATGAGTCTGGGAGCTGGAGTGGAGGTATTAGGAGGATGTTGGTCAAAGTATACAAAGTATCAGTTTGACTGGAAGAATAAGTTCAAGAGATGTATACAACCTAGTAACTTACAGCTAATAGCAATGTATTGTATACTTAAACATTACTTACAAAGTAGATTTTAAGCATTCTCACTGCAAAAAAAGTATGTGAGGTAATGCATATGTTAATTAACTTGAATTAGGCATTTCAAAATGCATGCCTATATCAAAATAGTATGCTGTACACCATAAATATATACAAATTTTATTTTTCACTTAAAAAAGAAAGAACACTTACATGGGAGGCTGAGACAGAAGAATCGCTCGAACCCAGGAGGTGGAGGTTGCAGTGAGCAGAGGCCATTTCACTCCAGCCTAGATGATAGAAGAAGACTCTCTCTCAAAAGAAAAAAAAAAGAAAGGCCACAAATGTTTCTCCTCACCTCTCATGAAAAAAAGAGTTAAAACTTATTTTCCCATTAGTTTATCTTATTAACCAACCTAAAATTTCTCAATTTCATTTTCTGGATTACTCACAGATTTTATCAAAATGCCACAATTATAATTCACAATTGTAATTGATCCTGAGAGCTGTGCTGGTAAATAAACTATTGCTAGGATCTGAATGTGTCCCCCTTAAATTTATGTATTGAAACTTAATACCCAATGTAATAATATTAGGAAGTGAGACTTTTAGGAGCTAATTAAGTCATGAAGGGGAGATCCTCATGCCTAGAATTAAAGCTTTTATAAAAGGGCTTGAGGACATGTGTTCTTTCTTCTGGATTTTTTGTCATGTAAAGACGCAGTATGTTTTCTCTTTTGCCCTTTTTACCCCTTCTGCCATGTAAAGGATGCAATAAGAAGGCCCTTATGGGACACTGAATGATGGCACCTTGATCTTGAACTTCCCAGGCTCCAGAACTGTGAGAAATAAATTTTGATTGTTTGTAAGTCATCCACTGTCAGGTGTTTTTTTGTAGCCGCACAAGGATTGAGTAACTGGTACTAGGAGTAGAGTGTTACAATAACAAATTCTTGAAAATGTGAAAGCAACTTTGGAACTGGGTAACAGCAGGGCTGAAACAGTTTTGAAGTGCATGCTGCAAATCGCCTACACCTCCAGGAAGAGAATGTCAAAAGCAATTCAAGGCTCAGAAGAGAAAAGCTATGGAAAGATTCTTGGTCTTAGAGATTAAGTAGCCACAATCAGCCTTCTGGTGAGGTCTTAGATGGAAATAAGGCCATTCTGGTGAGGTCTTAGATGGAAATAAGAAATACCCTCTTGGAAACAGGACAAAAGGTCATCTGTTTTACAAAGTGGTAAAGAACTTGGCTGAATTATGTCTGCTTGCTAGCCCATTGTGGAAGGCAGACTTTCAGAGCAATCAATGAGTGTATATTTGGTGGACGAAATATCTAAGCAAAATGCTGAAGGTGCTGCCTGGCTTCTCTTAAGTGCTTACAGTAAAATTAAAAAGAGAGAAACAAATTAAAGGCAGAATTTATTATCAGAAAGGAATTAAACTTTAAGATTTGGAAATTATCAGCCTAGTTGTGTACAAAATAATAAAGCATGTTTGGTAGAGAATACCAAAGGTTTGCCCAAGCAAACCTTTGATAAGGAGATTGGTATAGATAGAAGGAAGCCAGATTCTATCCAACAGAATAATGGAAGAACGACCCTGAAGGCATTTTGAAGATCATTGAGGCTGTCACTCCTATCACAAGCCCAGAATACCAGAACACTAAAGGTAGAACAATTTTGAGGGAGGGGCCAAGAAAGCCCATGGGACCTCTGGGTTCTATGCCCAGGACTGCCTCAAGTTTTTGCTCCACACATTCCAACACAGTTCCCCTTAACTGCGCTAGGTGGGGCTTGAGCCATCACTCCATAGGGCACAACTGGAAACCTGGACGGCCCCCATATGGTGTTAACTCTGCAGATACACACAGTACACATACTGTAGCAACGTGGCTACTTCTGCCTAGATTTCAAAGAATGTTCCGGAGAGTCTCAGGACCCAGGCAGAGGACTGCTATGGGGCAGGGCTGCTGCAGAGAATCCCTAATGGGGAAATACCAAGTGGAGCTGTGAAAGTGGGACCACTGCAAACAGTCCATACTAAGACAACGCCCTACAGAGCTATGAGGTTGGAGTCAAGAGAGAGCCCTCACTGGGGCAATGTTTAATGGGGACATGTGGGCAGAATCACTCTTGAGACCTTAGACATGTGGAGCCACTTGCATGCAATGCCAGCCTCAGAGCGCTTTAGGTACCTGACAACAGTCACTGATCTCTCTTGTGCGAAGCACATCTCGAAAAGCCATAGGGTGGGGCTCTCCAGGGCTTGGAAGCTCAACCTCCACAATCTGTTTTGAAGTCAGACATGGAGTCAAAGAAGATTACTTTTAACACTTAATATTTAACATTGTTTGCCTTATTGGGTTTCGGGCTCCCTTTGGAACTGTTACTACTTTTTTTCTTTCCTACTATTTTCATTTGAAATCTGAATGTCTATTTTCTGCCTTTTCACTATTGTGTTTTGGAAGTACAGAATTTGTTTTATCTTACATGTTCACAGCTGGAGAGCAATTTTCTTCAGGATAAATTTTAACTTGAGTCTCATCCATATCTGATTTAGATGAGACTCTAGATCTCAGACTCTTCAGTTGGTGCTAAAATGAGTTAAGACTGCTGAGGCTGTTGGAATAGAATAAATACATGTTGCATGTGAAAAGAACATGAATTTGTTGAGGACATGGGGAAATACTATGGGTAGACAGCGTTTAAATGTGTCCCCTCAAATTTACGTTGAGGCTCAATCACCACTGTAGTGGTATTAAGAGGTGGGGGCTTTAGAAGGTGATTAATGTTGAAGGCAGAGCACTTATGGATCGAATTATAGCCCTTATAAAAGGATTTGAGGGAGTGGGTTTTCTCTCTTCTGCTTCCCTGCCATGTGAGGACAGTGTTCTCCTTTGACTATTTTAACCCTTCATCCATGTGAGGAAGGCACTTACCAGACACCAAATGCTAGCACCTTGATCTTGAACTTCTCAGCCGTCTGAACTGTAAATAATAAATTTCTATTGTTAGAAATTATCCAACCTCAGGTATGTTATTATAGCAGCATGAATTGACTAAGATACATATAGATAAGAGTGGAAGGTTATTAAGCATTATAGTTTTCCAGTAAAATATTTGAAAATAGTTTAATAAAAAATTAAATTATGTAAATTAAACTTTACAATGAATTAACTATCATTTTAACATTTATTTTATCATGTCTACAACTAAAAGTGTAGAGGGTGAAGAAGATATATTGGTCAAAAAACTATAAATTTTTATATATATTTAAAGAAGTGAAAAGTAAAATGAAGCTAAAAATTTTTCCATGACTTAAAATCTATCATTAAGGACAATATTTCGAATCATGTCTAATGAAATCTTGTCTATAGTGAAAAATTGAATATTTTTATGTAACATAATATTATTGCCATTTAATTTCACATATTTATTCTCTTTAGCATACAACATAAAAGTTAAAGGAAACAGATTTTCTCATAATCATTTATTACACACAGAAGTTCAAAAAAATAATTATTTGTTCAAGACTACAACAGCAATAATGGCAAAACTTAATTTAACACGCAAGCCTGTTCTCCACTGGTACTTAGTCACTTTGACACACACCCAGCATGTAGCCTTCCTGCTACTCTTATAGGTGGATTCAAAGTTTTTGTTTCTTCTCATATCTCAATATAATATATTTAATGGTGGAAAAATACATTTTTTTCTACTAACTAACTTGGCATTAGATGAGATGGCAGCACTATTCATATTGATAGACACAGAGCTCTGGATATTTTGGGGTTAGAACAATTTGGTTGAAATCAAGTTGACAAAAAAAAATGTTTGAAATGACAATTAGAATATACCTCCCCCAAATTTTGTACTTTTAAATATTTAGTTTTGTTCACAAATCTCCTTAATGTTGAATATCTAACTCCTTAATTTTATCCATAGCAGTCTAAGCAATTAGAAACAATTAATTATATATTTACCGTTTTAGAGAAGACAAAAGGCTGAAACATTCATAAATACTTGCCACTCCACTTCAGGTTTATTTACAAATGATGACCTAAGCCCAAGTTTTCCATAAATTAAAATCCTCCCAACAAAATAGCATATAGCCCTATCATTCAGATTTCACTAGCCACTATAAATGTTGTACTATATTTTAAGATCAAAACATATATTTTCCCTACTCGTGAAGTAAATTTATATCCATAAAGATGTTGTGATTCCTTATTAATAAACTAGGCATGAATTCAATGAGTTTGTTGCTGAGAAATAAAAACATACACAATTATTTTCATTACAATAATACTTTCAAAGTGTTTGTGTAGTACAGGTTTAATATTGAGGATGATCAATGTCTTTTAAAAGGAATGATAGAGGTGGTATTTTATAACTTAAAGAAGACAAATTTCTTCTAAACACAAGGAAGCATTTTCTTAGAAAGAAATTACACTTACAGAAGCCACAGGGGAATTTTCATGTTTTCACTTGAAATATCTTTCCCATTTCTTTTGTGGGAATTCCATAGTTCTTGAAAAGTAAAGAAATATCTTTAAACCATTGCTTATCTGAGCTTTTGTATGTTTCTTTTCCATTTTATTGGAAAATGAGTTTAACCTTCATACATTCCAATAATTTATCTATATTTTATGACCAGCTGCTTCAAGAAATCCTTAAGATTTATTCCAAGTGCTATGGTCAGTCACCAAGGCAGCACATATTTATTGAGTATCAGGAGCATGGACATAGCAATTTTAGGCACCATCTTTGTAGTAGAGAACTTATATTTTAAGATCAAGTACAAATATCCTCCCTGATTTTATAATCCCATTTTTAATTTCTTAGGAAAATAACAATGTTATTAAAATGCATATGACTGTATATTTAGTGAGATTGGCGGTAATTATGATGCAACTAAAAACATCTTTCTTGAAACACTGGCTGTTTAATGTTGACAGCATTCCTGGTGGATTTTACAATTAAGTCATTGTTTAGTAAACATATTTAAGAGGCTCAGCTAAACAGGAATAAACTAGCTACTCATGAATATATATTAACAGTTTTTAATTCTTCTTCCAAATTACTTTTAGCTTTCCAATGAAAAATTACAGGAACTTAAAAGTCAGTAAAAATTTACATAAAAATACATAAGGATGTCTCCTTTCAACCTTTATTGGAAATCTAGGCTTTTGCTTTGAAAAAAGAATCCTCAGCCCAGGATGCGACCCTATCTGTGCATTAAGGTGGCAACAGCAGGACTCAGTAGCACAAACTCACTGATTGCTTCTGGTATCATTAGTGGGTAAGGAATATGTATGTCGTAAACCCAGTTGGGGTACATCAGCAACACTACATTAAACAGTATACACAATTTGCACACTTATGGACTGATATGCTTAGCATTTATGAAGACTCATTTTTCTATTGCCTGAAAAGAAACAATATTAATAGTGTGTGCAATTAAGAGCTCACAATAATGGAAATATTGGTGACCTGTAACCACTTTTAGTACAATATGCTGCCTTGAAAGTATAATGAATTCCTCTCTATTCTTTTTGCAGAGCATCAATAAAAATAAATAATCTACAAAACTTCATGAATAACCCAGGAAATGATGAAAGGATATTGGCCAATGTACTCTCTAAATATGCAGATTTACTTCCCTTTACATCTCCTATTACCTACTTGCTCCCCTTGATAAGTCCATTCAATTCTATAAACATTTATTAACAATTTTTTTCTCTGATGAGTGATGTACAAATAAGAGTTCTTTCTCTATGGTAATAATAAAGCACTAAGTAAAAAGGATACATAAATGAAAACATTTAATAGCTCTATGGGGAATTATAGTGTTAAGAAGTAAAATTAGTGATGAAAATAACATTTACATATATATATATATATATATATATAATTTTATTATTTTTTTTAAAGATGGGGTTTCACCATGTTGGTCAGGCTGGTCTTGAACTCCCAACCTCAGGTGATCCACCCGCCTTGGCCTCCAAAGTGCTTGGATTACAGGCATGAGCCACCGCAACCGGCCTGAAAATAACATTTAAAGAATTTAAAGAAATATGCAATCAGAAAATGATGTAGAAAATCATTTTGAATGGTTCTCTGGGTGTGGTGGCTCATGCCTATAATCTGAGCACTTTCGGAGGCCAAGGTGGGCAGATCACAAGGTCAGGAGATTGAGACCATCCTGGGCAATGTTGTGAAACGCTGTATCTATTAAAAATATAAAAATTAGCTAAGCATGGTGTTACATGCCTGGAATCCCAGCTACTCAGGAGGCTGAGGCAGCAGAATGGCCCGAATCAGAGAGTTGGAGGTTGCAGTTAGCCGAGATCATGCCACTGTGTTCTATCCTGGCGACAGAGCAAGATTCCATCTAAAAAAAAAGAAAAGAAAAGAAAATGGAGAATCTTTACAATGGAGTAATAGCTTGGATTGAATTAATATATGGATACAAAAGTGATATGTGTGTGTGAGAGATAGAGAGAACAGATGGCAAATGACTAAATGTAAGGAAGATCAGGTTTCCTGATCTCACCCTGAGGTTGCTTTATGTTTTCAGTTTAGATGAATGAAACTTTTCCAGAAATAAAATTTTTAAAATAAAGATCTCATCACTTTAAGCAAAGAAGAAGACAAAACAGAAAGAACAGGTACTCTTGAGTTACAGTAATAACTGGATCAAACTTCAAATCATAGGGAACAGTACAGACATGAATGTTCTCTTTTATAGCTTACAGAAAATATTCACCAAGAAAGTGTTAGCCTGGTTACAGTGTAAGTTTTCTTGTATCTAAAAATACCATGTTCCATATAACTTCTTAGATCAAATGCCTCTTTATTCTCTGAAGAAGACACAGTTCTAAAGTAATCATGAAATTGTAAGACCATACATTTTCAACTCCTAATTATTAGAACAAGTTTCATGGCCACAACTGGACATTGTTTTATGCAATGATTGCTTATGTTACACAGTTAATTCTCTCCCATGGCCACCACTTCCTGTCCAGCTTGCTCTGTGCACTCTCCTTGTTTCCACTTTAACCACTCTCTGATCTGGACCTGACTGTCAGTCTTATGATGAATGTATTTTCTTTGGGGTTATCAGTTCCCTCCTAGTTTTATATTCTTCTTTAATTAAGCAAATATTGCTATGCTATTTTATTAATTAGTCTTGTGAACTTTATCAAGTTCTTTCATTTTTTGATTTTTTATTTCTATAATCCCAGATCAGTATCTCCATATCCACACAATTGCAAGTATGGCTCTTACATCTGCAAATACATTTGGGATTCAATTCAAATGGACCCTCAATATCTGTATTTTTATTTGTCAACTCTATTTTCTGTTACCCCAATTTTTAATACAAAGCTTACTTGATTGTAAGAACCTTATCATACCCTTAAATCATTTATTTCCAACAACTGACATTATCTCCTACAGCATATAGAACAGAGAAATCATCAGCTAGGAGAATCCTCAGCTCAATGACCTGAGATCTATAGTTATCTATTAAATACCCAGTTTTACTTCTTTCCTTTTTAACAGACATTGTACTGCCTGCAATTCTTTTAAATTCAAATTCCTTCTTTCTAGTGTTCTGCCCATCTTGGCCTATCAATTGTTTTCTATATTCTTAGAAGATTATACAATGAAAGCATCTTTTCTTCAACCTATTTATATATTTATTTCTTTAATGTTTTCTGAAATGTCCATATGAACTTTTGAGAAGTACATAATTCCCATGTGATTTATTAGCCAAAAGGGACTATAATTGAGACAGTAAAAATGGTGATATTCACAAAGGAAAATGAGAAACTGATAAACTTTCAGAGAAAATGAGATATAAGTGATGACAGCAGCAGCCCGTCTGTAGCCGTGGCTGCAAAGAAGTGGGCTGGAGCAAGGGAGGTGTGTCCAGAGCTGCACGGTCCATGGAGCCCACCGGTGTCCCGCCCCCTACCAAGTCAGACAGGCAGGAGCCCCAGGCTCCCAGGCACAGCTACGATGTCTCCAAGCTCCTAGACACCACCACGTTCCCCAGCACCTTCAGTGAAAGCTGCTTGTGGTACATCTGATTTAGCCACAGCCTCAAGTGGAGCTGGCACCTGTGCCAGCACTTGAAGCTGAATGTTCTGCCACAGCTGGCACACCTGGCTGTGCACAGTGGCCATACCCCACACTCCTTCCCATACCCCTCGCCGCTCCACACCTGCCTTGTCCTTGGTAGGTGTGGAATCCAGGCCAGTAGCATGAGCCAACCACAGCCTGCCAGGCTGAGTGGGTGGAACAAGCCCAGCAGGCTCAAGCAAAGCTCAGGCACAGGTGCCACGGGCCACAGAAGTTTCCAGCAGGAAAAGCAACACTCTGAGAATCCTCTGACATTTTGGGTGGCTGGTCCAGGATATGCGGAATGGTGAGTAAAAACAGACTTGCTGGTCTGTCCTGCTTTTGGAGTTACTAAACTCCCTAATGGCCAAAATGAAAGAAAAACACTGGGTTTCTGTTGGCCAGTTAAAAGTGACTGCCACAGCTGCTGGACTTAAGACAAGGAGGACAGGCTTCCTGAGGAGGACACTGTCAACCCCTTGTCACTCTCAGGTGTTGGAAATACTGGCTTTGTTTCAATCCAGTTTCCCTTCACAGAACTCTAGCCGTCATGTGGAATTGGAAGGAGGCCCTGGGACAACTGATGGTAATCTAGCTGAAGCTACACCTCAGTGTTTTCCAAAGTCCCCTGGGCTAACTCGAGACCCTGACCACCCATTAGGATGTTAACACTAGGACACTCTGTCTTTTCGTTGACATTTTCTTTCTTTCAATACTGCCACGGCTACAATCCTCTTCTTTATGTTAAGGGTGTTGTTGCAAATCACAGAGATAATATTCCCGGGTAGAATGAGCAGTTGGCTTACTCATCAGGAGTGTAAATCAAAACAATGTGGTTTACGTTTATTCTTAGAAGCAAAGAGGGAGGACATAACAATTGAGACTTTTCTTTCCCCTGTTGAAAGAAACTCATTTGCATAGGGCAAGAAGCATTTGCCCCCAGGCATATTCCCCTCCCCAACACTCAAGTTATACTTTTGGGATACATTTTATTTGGCCAGGTCTACAATTCCCAGGACCCTCTTTTCTCTTACCTTTTTAAAGAGGACCTAGTTCCACATCATCTCCTGTTTATGAAAAGGGAGCAATAGAGAAGCTGCACCCTGCCTGACTGCAGTTTGGTGAGGGCAACCTGGGACTTAATTGAATGAGTCCATACACCCTCCTGAGACCAAGCTTCAGGTTAAAGCCCAAGAAAGGAAAACTAGATCTAAAGGACTAAGAGGCAGACAACAGTGGAAGTTTACCACACAGCACAGGTAAGCATGACTACTTCCTGCCAATTATGAGACTAATTGGCAGCTTCATGGAAGGAAGTCATGCTCACACACATGGCATAGATGAGGTCTAGGAACCCAAAAGTTACCAACAGTGGTAGAACAGGGTAATGTGTTGGTGAGTGTAAATATTCCTAACCACTAGACCTCCCCACTACATAGGAGAATGTCACAATTGCACCAAAGGATGAAACCTGTAAAGGTCGCCATGACTTGCGAATATGAGGTTGGAAGAAAGAAGAGGATGACTTTTATTTTCTCTCCCTCATGTACCCCAGGAATTTGTGGGAAACAGAAAGAAACAATGGGACACCTTTTTTCCCTCTTTCCAGATGGATAACCAATCAACATCAGTCCGCATTGCTCTTGAGTGCATCCTGCATCACTGGAACTCCTTTGACCCTCAAATTCTGGAGAAAGAAAAAAAAATGTTTTTTTTTTTTCTTTTTCTACTCCATCCTCTCTTTGTTGATGGGTAATCACGTATCTGTACCATAGAACAGTCCCATTGGAAGCATCCACCAAACTGGGAAAAGTCCAATTTCCTCAAAACTTAAACTATTTGGCAATCTCTGGAGGAGGGACAACTTTTCTTTGTCTGTTCCCCTTCACAAAACTCCAGGTTCAATGGGGCTCCATCGCTTGGGGAAAGGGAACCCAGAAGCCTGACATACCAGCAAAAGAATAAAAGTTCTTAACAGCCAGACTTCTGGGCTTTTCTCTGTGCAAACTGGTTGTAGAAATGATAAAAATTATTGTATTCTCTATCCCTTCCCCAATGAGTTCAAAAGCCAGAAGTATTGGCCATATGGCATGACTAAGGTTGGAAATTGAAAGATTTAATAGGACTTTTTCCAAGAGTACTATGGCGAAGGGTCAACTTAATTAAAAGTGGATATCCAAACTAGAAAATCTAGAAGAAATGGATAAATTCCTGGACACATACACCCTGCCAAGATTAAACCACGAAGAAGTTGAATCCCCAAATAGACCAATAACAAGTTCTGAAATTGAGGCAGTAATTAATAGCCTACCAAACAAAAAAAGCAGAGGACCAGATGGATTCACAGCTGAATTCTACCAGAGGTACAAAGAAGAGCTGGTATCATTTCTTCTGGATCTGTTCTAAACAGTAGAAAAAGAGGGACTTCTCACTAAATCGCTTTTTGAGGCCACAATCATCCTGATTCCAAAACCTGGACGAGACACAACAAAAAAAGAAAATTTCAAGCCATTATCCCCAATGAACATTGATGTGAAAATCTTCAAAAAAATACTAGGAAACCAAATCCAGCAGCACATTAAAAAGGTTATGCAACGTATAAAGTCCACTTAATCTCTGAGATGCAAGGCTGGTTCAACATATGCAAATAAACCTAATCCTTCAAATAAACTGAACCAATGACAAAAACCACATAATTATTTCAATAGATGCACAAAAGGCCTTTTATAAAATTCAACACCCCTTCATGCTAAAAACTCTCAATAAACCAGCCATTGATGAAACGTATGTCAAAATAATAAGAGCTATTTATGAGAAACACACAACTAATATCATACTGAATGGGCAAAAGCTGGAAGCATTCCCTTTGAAAACTGGCACAAGACAAGAATGTCCTCTCTCACCACCCCTATTAACCACTCTTATTCTGGCCAGGGAAATCAGGCAAGAGAAAGAAATAAAGGGTATTCAAATAGGAAGAGAGGAAGTCAATTTGTCTCTGTTTGCAGATCCCATGATTGTATATTTAGAAAACTCTCTCATCTCAGCCCAAAATCTCCTTAGGCTGATAAGCAACTTCAGCAAAGTCTCAGGATGCAAAATCAATGTGCAAATATCACAAGCATTCCTATACACCAATAAGAGACAGAGAACCAAATAATGGGTGAATTCCCATTCACAATTGCTACAAAAAGAATAAAATACCTAGAAATACAACTTACATGGGATGTGAAGGACCTCTTCAAGGGGAACTACAAACTATATCTTAAGGAAGTAAGAGAGGACACAAATAAATAGAAACACATTCCATGCTCATAGATAGGAAGAATCAATATCCTGAAAATGGCCATATTGTCCAAAGTAATTTGTAAATTCAGTGCTATCCCCATCAAGCAACCATTGACTTTCTTCACAGAATTAGACAAAATTACTTTAAATTTCACATAAACTAAAACAAAAACAAAAAAGAGTCCATATAGCCAAGACAACCCTAAGCAAAAAGAGCAAAGCTGGTGGCATCATGCTACCTGACTTCAAACTATACTACAAGGCCACAGTAACCAAAACAGCATGGTACTGGTACCAAAACAGACATATAGACCAAGGGAACAGAATAGAGAACTCAGAAGTAATGACACACATCTACAATCATCTGATCTTTGAAAAACCTGACAAAAACAAGGAATGGGAAAAGAATTCCCTATTTAATAAATGATGTTGGGAAAACTGGCTAGCCATTGCAGAAAACTGAAACTGGACCCCTTCCTTAGACCTTATACACAAATTAATTCAAGGTGAATTAAAGACCTTAAATGTAAACCTAAAACCATAAAAAAAAAATCCATAGAAGAAAACCTAGGCAATACTATTCAGGACATAGACATGGGCAAAGGCTTTCTGAATTAATCCCCAAAAGCAATGGCAATGAATCCAAAATTGACAAACAGGATCTAATTAAACTAAAGAGATTCTGCCCAGAAAATGAAACTATCACTACAGTGAACAGGCAATCTATAGAATGAGAGAAAATTTTTGCACTCTATGCATCTGACAAAGGGCTAATATCTATAATCTACATAGAACTTAAACAAATTTACAAGAAAACAAAAAACAACCCAATCAAAAAGTGGGTGTAGGATATGAACATACACTTCTTAAAATAAGACATTGATATGGCCAGAAAACATGAAAAAAAGCTCATCATTACTCATTATTAGCAAAATTCAAATCAAAACCACAATGAGATACCATCTCATGCCAGTTAGAATAGCAATCATTAAAAAGGAAAAAACAGATGCTGGAGAGGATGTGGAGAAATAGGAACACTTTTACACTGTTGGTATGAGTGAAAATTAGTTCAATCATTGTGGAGGACAGTGTGGGTGATTCTACACTAGAATCTAGAATGAGAAATACCATTTGACCCAGCAATCCCATTACTGGCTTTATACCCAACGGATTATAAATCATTCTACTATAAAGACACATGTACATGTACATTTATTGCAGCACTAGTCACAATAGGAAAGACTTGGAACTAACCCGAACTCCTACCAATGATATACTGGATAAAGAAAATGCGGCACATACACCATGAAATACTATTCAGCCATAAAAAAGAATAAATTCATGTCCTTTGAAGGAACATGGATGAAGCTGTAAACTATCATCCTCAGCAAACTAACACAGGAACAGAAAACCAAACACCACATGTTATCATGCATAAGTGGGAGTTGAACAATGAGAACACATGGACACAGGAAGGGGAGTATCACACACTGGGGCTTGTCACGGGGTGTGGGGCTAAGGGAGGGATAATATTAGGAGAAATACCTAATGTGATGACAGTTTGATGGGTGTAGCAGAAATACCCAATATAGATGACATTTTGATATGTGCATATGTAGCACGTGTATACCTATGTAACAAACCTTCACGTTCTGCACATGTATCCCAGAACATGAAGTATAATAAAAAAAAAAGTGGATATCCAAAGTATTGAGATATTTAAAAGGCTTTTACATCTTTTCTCTTCAAGGATCTTGGTTTTCTGGAATAAAGGGTTTTGTTTCCTTCTCAGTCAACTGAATTACTTTTCTCTATTTTGTCTTGCCACTCATTCTGCATATATGAGGGGCCCTAAGATAATTTCTGATGACCCGGGACTCCTTGAGGAAAACAGAGGAGGCATCAGTGACCTTATTTTGGAAGAAAAACTCACTGTTTTCCTCACGAAATGTCAGGAATTAGAGGCAGATTGGTCCCTCTCAAAATCTGTTTTTGTCTTCTAGCAACGCCTGCTTATTAGTTACTAGAAACTGCATGTTTTCCTAGTCCTGTTTCTTGAAGGGCTTCACCCTGAGGCCAGTAATCCAATTCAGAGATTGGCAAATGAAAAATCTTATAACTTATTCTGTCGATGTTATGTGTGTGATGTTTATATGAAAAAAAGTTAATTGATTGGCTTAAAGAAATACAAGCACTTAGATCGATTTAAAAAAAAAATAAAGCTATAATGCCTCCTAGTTCATGTGACTTTAATCTTTGAGAAATAAAAAGTGCTATAAATTATTGGTAAAGTAAAAATGTCTACAACATATAGACATATGTTCTAAATTATACAGGTCAGAAACCAGGTGCTGAATGCTTTAAGGTCATAAACTGCTTCTTTAGCATTTTCTTTTTTTTTTTTTTTTCTTTTTTATTGAGACAAATTGTTGCTCTGTTGCCCAGGCTGTAGTGCCTTGGAACAATCTCGGTTCACTGAAACCTCTACTGACTGTGTTCAATAGATTCTCATGCCTCAACCTCCTGAGTAGCTGGGACTACAGGTTTGTACCACCACAAATATAATAACGAAATATTTTTGTTAGCCTTGTGAATAAACTGCTGAAAAAATTAAGGAAAAAACGAAAGATAGATAATTTGGAAAGCTAAGTCTTTCTGCTTAATCAATAAGGTTTTTTGTGTTTTGAAAAAATTTTTGAGTCCTTATTTTGGTGAATAAGTGATTTATGATAACCTGTAATTCTATTACATACTATCAAGTGTTTTAAACATTAACATATTTGATAGGCTTCCCAAAATCAAATTTCAGCTTCAAAATTGTCTTTTAAAATCTTTAAATTTTGGGAACTACAGAGGGCCCTTGGCACATCCAAAAGAGAAATAAACAGGATTATTTGACATGTTTAGTTACATGGGTTTGCCAAAACAAAAATAATGGTTAATCTTTTTCAGGTTATATTTTAGTAAATAATATTAATACATGTTCCAAAATTTTATGGGATAGCTAAAATTATAATCTCTTAGTATATACTATCAATTATAAAGTTATTATATTAAGTTATTATAAGCCACAGACATAACCAAATTTCTTTGTCAATTGTGTTTTGACTGTGACTACTCAAAGATATTTTGTGATTCACATTGTCTCTTTTGATTCTCTTCAAAAGATGATTTATATTCAGCTATAGAACTTTGACAAGTGCTCTTCAATGCAGGTTTCTGATATCTTTGGAGATTTTGACATTAAAATAAAGGAAAAACATTCAGAACATATGAGGAACTGAAAAGGTTCATGAATAACAGGCAAAGCAAGAGTTAATTGAATGAACTGAACTAATAAAAAACTGAAGTAATGTTTTATAACATTTTTCTTAAAATGTGGCTGATCCTTTTTTTTCAAAGTCAGGAAAACTTTTATTTTGAGCTATTTATAGCTTAAACAATTGAGTAAGGTATACACTTGTCAACAAAATTTGGAGCATATTTGTTTCTCTGTCTGGTTTCTTCAGAATTTGGAAACTCTTTGTAAATATTCTTAACTATGGCAACATAGTTATTTGCATAAGTGTAATAAGAATCCATTTTCTTTTGCAACAGGATGCAATTGGAGAAATTGGTTGTTTTACCAAAACTTTGACTCAAAGAGTGTGAGGTATCAGGTTTGACTTGCAGAGCCAATTAAAGTTCCTTGGGGAAACTGACCTCATAGCCTGTCTGTACTGTTCCCATCCCCTACCTCATTCCTAACTCATGATGTGTAATGAATATCACTTTCTAACGGTACTTACAGCCCCAAGTTATCTTAGGGACTTCAAGAAGAGAGGAATTTACCCAGCTTATAGGTATTTGAGGGGAAAAACTCATGGCTGAGCTAAATTTTAAAAGGTCTTATCTGAGATTCCTTACAGAACAGAGTTCTATCAGAGCCAATTTAAAGAGCCTATGTGAAAATAATTATTCCTGTTTCAGTTTATACAAATAATCAGGTCAAATATAAGACTAAAGTTTATTTTGCAAACTCATCAGTCCTATCATGATTTGTTTTTAACAAACATGAAGACTGGAGAGAGAACAATTATGCCTCAAAACTTATTATACACTTGCCATTAAATCCTAGTATCATTAGTTGTTTTTAAGTATTTCTCTGCATTTTAGATTAATACCACTAATTTTTATGAACCAACCAGTTATCTCTGATTGCATCTCAGAAGAAACAAAATAGATAGGTAATGTAAAACTCTGGATCAATATTCTAGTTATGAGCAATTATCCTGCAAATCCTTCCAGGTGATAGGGGTAAAATAAGAACAAGAGAGCTTACAAAAACCAACTCCCATGCACCCATCTTAGCAGGCATAACTATAGCCACCAGTTATCTGGGCATCTCGACAGTCTCAGGATTCTTTAGCTGTCCTTACCCCTTGTTTCATTTTGATATATGTGTTCTAATAACCCAGTTTGTCTCTTCTTGCCTTTGAGCCATCAAAATCCAAATGGTCATGCAAATGGAGCTTCAAATGATTGCTCTCTTTCACTGGGGACTCTTAGATAAATCTCTGACAGAAGATCTGACTACTGCTTTCCCCAAAACAGTGCCCCCTATCAGCATGAAGCAATTAAGAGGAGTTATCATTCCTATTCTAATGGCAGTTAGATGTACCTCTTCAGAATGGAGATTGATGGAATCAGCAATTCATCTGGAGTGGCTGCTGTGAAGACACCAGCTGCAGTGGGGAAGATGAGGCTGGGCTGCATGCTCTGTGGAGCCAGCAGGGGCCAGAAACAGGTGGGAGCTCCACCTCCTCAAAGTCAGTGGGGCAGGAGCCACATGCTTACAGGCACAGCTGCAGCCACCCAGCCACAGCTCCAGATCCTGGCATCCCTGTGGTCTCAGGGGCCCAGGATGCTCCCCCTCCCCCTGCAGGCTCAGTAGTGCCTTCTCACTACTGGGCCTCTCTGTGCTCCTGGCACTGTCTCCAGAGCAGAACAAAGTTGTAGCCAATTCCATGTGCTGTCATGACCCAGGTGGGTGTGCACATGCTTGGGGCAGTGCTGACATGACAACCCTCTGCTGCCTCGGCCCCCTCTGGACTTTGAGAACTAACACTCATGGGAGGTTGGCCAGAGAGGGGGCTGAGGGCCACTCAGCATGGGTCTCCAGGCACCCCTCGATATGAACAGCCGGGGCACTGTGGATAGCATGTTGATGATAGGAGGTAGACAAGTTCTAGGGCAGAAAGGAGCAGGTCTCTGGGTAAAATCCCACCTTCAAGTCAGGAACAGCCAGAAGCCCATGGGCCGGGCTTCCAGTTCTGAATGGAATCCACTGCCCAACATGAAAACTTATGGTGCTTTTTCCAGGCCTGCCCCTGGAACAATCAGCATGCACTTCCTCTCTTCTGAGCCCGTAAAAACCCTGAACTCAGCCAGTCTCTCACAGACCTCAGGACAACCAGCTGTGGGATGGAGCTACCCACCTGAGGTCTCCTCAACTTGTTGGAATGATCTCCCTGAGGGAAAGGAGCTACCCACTACAGGTTTCCTCTCTGCCAAGAGCTGGACATTATCGGCAATGAAGTCGGCAAAGTGGGCAACTCCTTCCCACAGAAGTGACCTGCCTATGGGAAGGAGTTGCCCACTTCAGGTCTCCTAAGATATATTCTATTGCTCAGTGAAGCTACTCCCTGCCGCTTACTCTCTAGCTGCCCATATACCTCATTCATCCTGGACATGGGACAAGAACTTGGGACCCACCAAATGGCAGAACTGAAAGACTGTAACACCAACAGGTCTGACACCTGTCCCTGACTTGCCACATTGTGAGTGAGGAGAACTACAGAAGAGCTGTGGCCCTTTGGGGATCCCAGTCCTAGGGGATTCCAGAGCCAAGGCTGTGACATCCTGTTTGGGGCTCTACAGTTTCTGGCATCTCCAAGCTTTCGTAACTGTGTTCTCCAGAGCCCACAGCAGAAGCTGCTTGCATTACCCGTGATCCAGCCACAGTCTCACATGGAGTCAGTGCCTGTGCTGGTGCCTGAGCTGCCCACCCCACCACTGCCAGAAAACAAGGCTGTGCACAGTGACTGGACCCCACACCCACTCACATATCCCTCACTGCTCAGTGCCTGGCTTGCCCTTGGCAGATGTGGCATCCAGTCCAGTAGTGCAAGCCGAGCTCAGTGGGCTGGACTAACTAGGTGGAATAAGCCCAGCAAGCCTGAACAAAACTTGGGCAAAGATACCACTGCTAAATAAGTTTCCAGCTGAAAAACGTGTGCTCTAAGCATCCTGTAATACAAGACCATCAAAAGAATTAATTAGCGAAATTTACCTTTGTATTACAAATGATTGAAGTATGAATGCATGCCTAGTCTGGTATGGAGAATGGGGAGGGGGATGACAGAACACCCTGAGTTGAATTGCTGCAATTAATACCAAAGTAAATTCATGTTACCACATTTTCAGGTAGTTGTTGATTAAATTGAATATGTGTAGGGTGACTCTTGTATGAATTGGCACCTAGAAATCTGTGTATAGTAGAACTGTGTTTTTGTTATAAGAAACATAAAAGCCATTCATTTTTGAAGTGTCACAAATATTTTGTTTTACAAAATCTGAGAACATGATCTTGATATTCTATTTGTATAATGGAACATAAAACAGATTAAATCTGAATAGCTAATAATGAATTTGGTTCTTTTCTCTTTCAGGATGTGTAGAATGCAAGGACTTTATAAAACAATGGTTTAATTAATTTGCATTTATTTCTGCTTTTTCTGAAGTTTAACTCATATCTGTAAATTGTCCTGAAACTGTATAGAAAGTATTATTTAGCAACCTATAGAAAACTTCGTGTAATACTCTTTGTGTAGGAAATCTACTTTCTCAAGGGAAAGCGAATATCCCTTGAACTACAATTTTTAAATGTTGTGTACTTTGATACACAACATGATTACATACATTCAAAAATAATTTTTACATGTCTCCAGATGATCAGGAGGGTATTAAATGCAGTAATGATTTTTGACATCAAATATTTACTTTGGAACAAAAATATATACTTTAACATAAATATATATGCATGTGTCTTGTAGCTAATACCAAAATAAATTCACAATATTATCACTTTCTCAGGTTGGTGTTGATTAACTGATTAACTGGAAGAGTATATTTAGAGTGATAAATATATGTGTAAATTAGTATATTTAAAATGGCCCCTAAATTATTGGTTTTAACTAACTTGAAATATAAAGCAGAAATTAGATGAATATTATATTTTAAATTCTCCTATAAATAAATAAATAAATAGAGGTTTTGATTCTAGATAAACAAAAAGCATGTATGATGTACATTCTCAAGTGTTCTGTTTGACATTCTCAACTTTATCTTTGCAGTAATAGTATTAAGATATATACTTTTTCACATTTTACAATGACATTACTCATCAATTGTCAGCAGATTATGAAGTCAGAGTCATTTTTATTAATGCTATTGGCAGTTCAGTACTCATTAATAAGGATAGATTACATAAATTATGGTTATGGAATAATTGTTAACTTTACATATTTTTCTTTAGCGCTGAAGTTTTTGTAAATTTTGCACAATTTAAAAATCACACGTACAACACCCACATTTCCACTACAATAGATAACAGGAGTGATTATGTAGCATAGTATATTCCAAATTATGTTCCTCAGAGAACATGATAACAGACATTGCAGGTTTAATTGTGCCCCAACAAAAATATACCTCTTAAAGCCCTATGCCCTGGTAACCCAGAATATGACTTTGTTTGGAAATAAGGTATTCATCAATATAATCAGGCAAAAAAGGGGGCATTAGGGTGAGGCATTATCCAACACAACTGATGTCATTTTTTTTTAAAAAAGGAATTTGAAAACATATGAAAAAAGAGGCAAACACTGGAATTATGCTGCCACAAACCAAGGAACATCTGGGCTACCAAAAGCAGGAAGAGGCAAGGATAGATCCCTTCTCTACAAGTTTCAGAAGGAGCATGGCCCAGTCCATACCTTGATTTCAGATTTCTAGGCTTCAGAACCATGAGACAATATATTTCTGTTGTTCAAAGCTACTATTTTGTGGTACTTTGTTATAGTCCAGAAAACTAATACAATAGATATCAATGCAAGAAAAATAGTTTCATTGTCAAAATAATTTCTCCGCAGCAAATTATAAGAGTGAACATACTTTTAAATCCAGCTAAACAAAAGAGAAAAAAGTCTCAGTGACTTTACTGTATTAATGGCTATTCTGATGCTCCTAGAGGAGAACTGCGACATAAAATATTTTTCTGTAGCCGGGCCACAGAAGTGCACCAAAACACCTAGCTAATATAAAAATATTTGTTAGTGGAACAAAACATTTTCCATATTGGTCATATCACATAACTACTGCTGTACAGAATCTAATTTGGGAAATGTAGAGTGTCAAAATTAAAATAATTACCATCATATGTAGAAAAGTTAAATCTACTTCTTATTTTCCTCCCGGCAGAGTCAATATGTCTTTTGATTCTGCTTTATTCTTTGACCTTAAAATAAGATTTTACTAAAAGCTCTTTAAATGCCAGTTGTGCTCTTGAGGATGAATCTTAGCTTGTGAAGTTTTTGTTACAAGTAGTTTACAAAACCAGATGTTCAGATTGTCAAGAACAGCTGTAAAAACATAATACTACATTAGTTTCAAGAATCCACCTGCTAGGTAAACATAAAACAATACCAAATGCAACAATGCAGATAACTGTTTGGACAACTTTCATAATAAACATGCATTTCTCCCTGAATTTTTTGTTGAATAAGCAAGACAGCCACAAATATATATTTGAAACACGGAAACTTAAACATTTTAATTGCTTTAAAAAATGATAATTATGTCTTTATAACGCATTGAACACTAATGTGCATTACTAGATACTCAAATTTAAGCAGATATTCTATGTTTATTCTGTCCTTTACATTGTTTGCTCTGTCAGACATGTTACTTCTTTATCAAATCCATTTCCTCCTCTAACTAGACAGATGGCTAATGTAGCCATCTGATTGAGTGCTAGCCCATGGAATATGACTGGAAATTCTGAAAACCAATTCAAGGATAAGCCCTTAAAAATGTTCCCAGAGTGCTCTTATAATGAACACACCTCCCAAGATGATCTTGAAAACTGTGTATGAAGATGGTTGATTCATGCTGTAGAAGAAATCAGAATCCTTGAATCATCATTTAAGGAATAACTGTTGACATAGGATGCATTTATCAAACAACTACTTAGGCAAAGTTAATCTTCTAACAACTTAGGTATATCTAGGGTAGCAGCTGGTGTAACCTTATCTAAAACATTGGTCAGTTTTTTTCTTAACAAACTGAAACCTACTTAAAATTTTGAGTTTTGTTTGTGAATTCATTTTCCAAAAATTCATTTAATAATATTTATTGAACACTTAAAAGGAGCCAGATGCCTGTTCATAAAGCAATAAACAAAAGACAAAAATGTTCCAGTGACAGATCAAGGAAAATAAGTATTTAGAACATATAGTGATTAAGTGCTAGAAAATATACTAAAAAAAAAATTCACAATGGAGACAATATATTGGGAGGAAATATAGTTTTAAATACATTAACCATGGAAAGTACCATTGAAAACATGGAGTTGGGGGAAAACCCTTTGAATTTCTTGAGCACAAATATCTGTAAAAAAATTAAATACCAGGAGCAAAGTTCCTGAGGAGAGTGAATGCCTGATATGTTCAATGACTAGCACGGGTATATGGAGAGGGGAAACAGTAAGTTATTGTGAGAGCAGTTAAAGAAAATAAGGTGTAGACACACCAGGTACCCATAGCCCATTGTAGGTTTAGGGCCATGGCTTGTACTCTAAAGAAAATAGAAAACCATAAGAATGTTTTTTTAAAAAAAATATATATATATATATATATATATATATATATATATATAATGTTTTACAATATTAAATATATTGACTGCTTTGCGGAGGTTAACCGCAACAGGGTAAGCATATACAAGGAGAGGTCAGTTATATGCATGAGTCTAGTAAAACATTCAAGCTGGAGAGGTTGGTGACTTGGGCCATAATCTTAACAGTGGTTTAATAGTCAAATTTTGATTATATTCTGAAGGTAAAAAGAATAAGATTTTCTTACATTTCAGATATAGTGTAGGCAAAAAAAAAAAGGAGTCCTATGTAACTACAAAAATTTGCCTAAGTAATTGAATGATGACTTGCCATTTTCTAAGTAAATCAAACTTAGAGAAAGTCAAATCTGATGGAAGATTGAGTTCAATCTTGAACCTGTTAGTTTTCTATCATTTATAAGACATCCCAGTGATACAGTAGAAAGCATTTGGAAACATGAATTACTGTTCAGGGGAAAAGTTGGAGCTAGAGATATAAATGTGCAAGATTTTAGTGCATAGAGGTATTTAAAAACATGTGTTAAGGTGTGGTCAGCAAGTTTTAAGTGCAAAATTAGGAGGCTAAGATGTAGTCAATATATCTGAAATAGTTGACACCTGGAGTAGATATTTTTTTAACACTCATTTATTAATACAACAAAATTATTTTTATATGAACCATGAAGTGATATAAAAGATAATTATGGCCAGACATTTAAAGCACAGTTAACTTTTTTTATTTTGTTAAATGTAAAATATATGTCCTCATCCCCACCCGACACACAATATATGTTGGAGTCCTAACCCCCAGTTCCTCAGAATGTGACATTTTTCGGAGATGCAGCCTCTACAGAGTTAATCAACTTAGAATGAGGTCATTAGAGCAAGCCATAATTCATTGTGACTGGTATTATTATAAAATGAGGAAATTTAAAAACAGAGATGGATACACAGTGAGGGTAGATAACGTGAAAAGCCCAGAGAGAAGACAGCCACCAAAAGTCAAAATAAAATGGGGAGGGGGCCTGGAATAGATCATTCCCTCATGATCCTCAGAAGGAACCCACCTTCTGACACCTTAATTTTGAACTTTTAGCTTCCAGAACTTTGAAACAATACATTTCTGTTGTTTAAACCATCCAATTTCAACAAAACATAAAATATAAAAATATTTTCACAGTGCAAGTAATGAAATGCATTAGTATGTTTTCACACTAATCTGTAATAAAACTGCAGTTTCTCATTTCCTAATTATTTTTAAAACAAACAACAGCTAAAATAACACTAAATTGCCATTTAAAATATTATTCAAATTCAATAGAATATGTCCTGTTTGTCCTAAAGCACACAGTACACAAAAGCATTTCACATTGCAGTTCACTCTGTATTTTACTACTTTACATTCCAGACACAGATAAAAAATCCGAGTTTAACACAGAATGGCAGAATTGAGCTAAGTCATAATCTCTCTATCTTTATATTCCCTGGTGCTTCACTTTTATTTGAACCCATTGTTCAAAAGCTGGATCCACAGGGATTGGAGATACAAACCACTTTGCAAAGGAGCTTAAACAATTGCAAACTGTCATAAACATACTCTGTCTGAGAAGGAGAGCTTCCAGCTGATTCTGTGTGGATCAAAGGCTAAAAAAGTGCTAACATGAAGATTAAATATAAATTATTAAAATTTTACAGCAACTACAATTCCTAAAAAACAGCATAACAAAAAGGCATTTTTTCTTTCCAGGAAATAGTATTGCTAGCTAATGGTGAAAATAAAAACAAAGCACTTTAGTAGGTCATGTTACCATTGTCCACTTCTCTATAGACAATGAATAAACTTCCTGACTGCACTTGGGGCAAACAATGTAGTCTTGGAAACAATAGGTGAAGTGTTATGAAAGTCAAATGTAGAGATTATTTTAAAGAGGAAATAGTCTCATCAGTCCTGCTGATGGTTACTTAAAATGAGCTCCAAGATGAGCATTGAAAATTAACAGCTGTAGCTGACAAGGATGATGTCATTGATGATCTTGATTCCGGCAGGTTAAGCTGATGGGATGTCAGGGAAAGCTTGACCAAGAGGTTCAAGAGAGTGCAAAGAAAAGGAATTGCCTTTGTAAGCATCAGCAACTTCTGAAGAGTACTCAATCTAGAAGGAAGAAAGTTAATTAATAGCAAAAGAGGATGCAGAGTGGGAAAACAGTTCTTTAAAATAGGAGAGACAGCACGTTTCCATGTCTGTGAGAAGTCCTTCATTAGGGAAACATAAAGAAAGGGGAGTAAATACAACAGGAGAAATGGAATAGCAAAATTATAGATTAATTGGTTGGTCCCTTGGACAATTGGGTTGGATTGAGTTAGCAGAGCTGGATTTAATAAAAGTGGGCTTTTACCAATAGAGGTAATTAGATGAAAGGTGTAGGGTTTCCAGGATGTGTTCTTGAAAAGTGGATATAAGGGGAGTAGACACAAGGAAAAACTAGTAGAATCCATGAATAAATGAATGATATACACATTTAGACTGGTTTATAATATTTTTATAAACTTCAAGATTAAAATAGTGGTGGTGGTAAATCTCGATAATTTAGAGAACACAGAAACATAAAAATATGTAGTTTATTTTCTGTAACATCCTTTTTGTTGGGAAAAAGTTAGTATTAAAATTGTGAAATGAGTTCAACTTTAAATTATGGGGAAGAGCTTATTCTCTTTTTTAAGAAGAATTAAAAAGCAAATTCCATTAATGCATTTATTTAAATAATGAATATAAGCCTGCTGCATTTTAGCAAGTATGCTATGCATTGGAGACAAAAAGACAACAATTGAGACACTGTTGCTACATGTTAAATAAATAATTAGTCTTACATTTCAAGTAAAAGGTGCTAGGATAACAGACTACACTAGGTGGTATGAGAGCACAAAGAAGAGGCATCTGAATTTATCAGATTATAGCGTTTAAAAAAGGACTCATGGAAAAACTGAAGTGTGGTCCAGCAGAGAAGGCAAAGAGGGATGAGAATTTCCCAGGAAGAGGAACAGCTCATGGGTAAATCCATGATGTTGTGAAAGCATATGATGAACACGGGGAATGACCAGTGTGAATGGAGGGCAGGACCCCAAAGGTGAACAATGAGTCAAGAAGCTAGCCACCAGAGAGATGTCTCAGATACGATTGTGCACAAATTAGAGAAAACCAGTTTGCATCTTGAGATTATGAATGATGTTTATGCCTTTCTTATCTACTGTTACATCGGCCATTATATACCAGAAAGATAAGAAAATCTTTCTTCTGAAGGAACTGTCATTACCTTTATTTTATTTAGTAGATCAAAAATAAAACCTAATGAATGCCACAGCATATTTTTTTCTGAAATTGCAACAAACAGATTATTACCTAAAAAAAACCCACGAGGTTACATACTTTTTTTATGCAGATTGTAAAGCTTATGACTTTATTGCTAGGAGGATGTAAAATAACCTTCAGAATCCTTGATTTCACTGATGAAAGGTCAGGGTCTGTCAGCGTGTTCTCCATCCAGCTGAGAAAGGCAGAATTAAACATTCCTAATATGTTGGAAATAAAGGCAATGTCCTGATTTTACCTGCTGGCAGCCAAAGTCCTTCAGTAGATTGGTGTTTGTCTCCTCTTGGGAAATCACTGAATGCAACTGCCCTCATCAATGTTCCTTTCCGGCTCCTCTTTCCTACTGCCATGGCTTAGTGACAGGCCTCCTGAAAGATGGTAATGTAACAGGACTGCTACAGAATTAGAGTCCAGGCTGTTTCAGGAAAGCAATGTATTCAGTTAGATGTCCTGCCTGCTGCAGTAAAATAACTTAGAAACAAAACACTGATGTTACAGGAAACACTCAAAATTGATAGGCCAAGAAGCCAAGGTGTTATAATTTTGCTAACATAATATTCTTTCATTAGAAAGAAAAGAATATGAAAATATTGTTAATATTTCTTTAAAATGGAATGTAGGGTGAATCTAATAAATTGTCACAATTGATAGTTTGTTTTTTTAATTTGCTTTGATTTTTAGAGTATAATAATCAGTACGTTACTAGTGAAATGCATAAGGTATAATGGAACAAAAAGGCACTCTAAAACTACCCTGACTTTAATGGTTGTGAGTTCAATGAATGACAATCTGAAATGCTAAATTGCTCCTGTCAGCTAAGTTTATTCATATATATATGTTTCAACCATAAATCATGCTCATTAGATATTAAAAAAATAAAAAGACAAGATACTTTAAAATAAATTCCATTTTTGTTTTGTTTCAAATCTGTATAGAAGTCCTGGAAAACAGTTTCTGATAATTTATCTGCCCACATTCATGCATCTGAAACCTAAATCCTGGGAATGACTAAAAAGTCTCTCCCTCTGAAAATATTTCACAGATAAATGAGGTATATAAGAAAGTAAAGACAATAGACTGGGTCAGCTGATACCTTTAAATACTTCTCGATTTGCATATATTCACTCTGTAGACTCAGCACTTGTAATTCCTGTGTGTATCCTATTTTTGTTTTCCTTTTGTCAGTACTTGGAGAATTACCCTGAGGATCTCTCAAAAGTTAGAAATGTGAATATAAATTGAAAATATATGCATCCTCTAAAGTTATACTGTAAAAATAATACATTAATATTTTTAAAAAGTTGTCTCAAAGAGGCTATCTCTCAAGCTTATGAAAACTGAGTATATACACTTATTGGATTTATATAACTCATGAAAAAATAGTAGGGAAAAAGGGACAGGTTGGGCAAATTGATCAACTTTGGACCTTAGAAGGAGAGTAAGTAAAGTAAAAGTTGAAAGTGTTCAGCCAAGGCCTGTCGAGTAGGCAGGAGCCAAAGCTGATGGAAAGAATAGACTACAGGTTCTATTGCTGATGGGAAGGCTCTGAGTGGTGTGGTAATATGGCAGGCTGTGAGCATTTTGAATATTTCCAGTATGGTTGATTAGGTCAACCCAAAGTTAAATAATTTACAGGGCTGCCTTATATAATTTAATTTGTTCTGATACTATCCTGATCAAAATGTCTTCTAGTGATGTTATATTGTCACATTTATTTAATTCAGTATTTTCATCTATGTGACACCATTTATTTAAAACATAAATACATAAAAATTCTGGTTTGATCCGTTATTCTCTTGGAAACACCTGAAATGAGTCTATTTCAGCAAGACAATTGCCACTGAATTTTCAAAGTTGAAAGGTAGACCATTGGCTAAGATAAATAACTTATGTGATAAAATACCTAACATAAGGTAAAACATGGGCTAAGATAAGTAATCAAGGTAAATAATCCAAATTATAAGTACTCCTTGTAACAGTATACCAAGCTTCTCAGCCACAACTTCACTGTGTAGGAACCCAGGTATTTAATCTTTATTTAAATTGATTGCCTTCCAACCTCATTCAAAAAATGAGGTGTTATGATTATATGGACAGAGAGTAAAAATAAATTATTTCAGTTATAAATATTTCATTAGAAAATTATGAATAAAATAAAAATATAGGCCTGGTGTGATTGCTTACACCTGTAATCTCAGCACTCTGGGAGGCCGAGGCAGGCAGATCATCTGAGGTCAGGAGTTTGAGACCAGCCTAGCCAACATAGTAAAACCCCGTCTCTACTAAAAATACAAAAGATTTAGCCGGGTGTGGTGGTGGGCACCTGTAATCTCAGTTATTCTGGAGGCTGAGGCAGGAGAATTGCTTGAACCCAGGAGGCGGAGGTTGCAGTGAGCCAAGATTGCACCACTATACTTCATCCTGAATAACCGAGTGAGACTCCATCTTGAAAAATATATATATATTTCACAAGAAAGATTTAAAATGTGTTTAACTATCACCAACAAATTGCCCATATAAGATCTTTCTAATAGTACTGATGATCAATTAATTTAAAATTTTAACATTTTCATATTTTAGGTTTAGATTAATTGTACAACAGATCAATTAATACTTTGGGCACTCCATTTTTCAAAGGATTTTCAAATTTATAAAGAAATGCCATTTCCACTTATAGCCTAAGAAATTGAATTTATATCACAGAAAATTTTAAAATTACATCTCTCAAAGCAGAAATTTCTGCTAGATTATATTATGTTTCAAATCTCCTGGAATTCTGAAACAGACTAATGTTTCTCTTTTGGCTTTATTGGATTATGTCACACATTTAAAATATTTGTCTTCAATTTTTGGAAGTAAAAAGTATAAAAAGTGTCAGGGATGAAGCTGTTAGAAGTTTTTGGAATATACATGCAAATACTCTGAATATCAACAGTTTTTGGAACCACTGAAAGAGAAAAAACAATGTAATGATCTTATGCCTGTTGCAAACGTTCAATGGCTGAATTGTGGAGTCCTACAGAGACTTACTTGCACTATTATTTCAAAATCAAGATTATTCATGAAACAAAATAAATGCTTAACAATTATTCAAAAATCAAAGACAGAAAGTGACAGTATGGTTGCTGTTTTCTCACTAATATCACAGAGCATAATCAGTAAAAAAATTTGAAGCACCAATGAAAATGAAAGGAAACCTCATTGTGACCTAGTTAAATAGGTTGAGTTGTGTAAAAGAAGGGATAGTATTGAAACTGAAGCTGTACATATACAGATATGAGTCTGCATTTTTCTATCATGAGTCAATATTTAGATTTTTAAAAAATAATTCACAGAGTCATAGGCTTTGCCTGCAAAAGAAAAGAAAAATCTGAAGGGAGCTTTTTAGATACTAATAAAGTTATAATTATTCTTCAATTCAGGCAATATTCCTTTGAATTTGATGAACAGAACACCAAATAAACAAAATAATTAAAGAAGTTGTGCAGTTTGAACATCTGTAGATTTTTAATGTGTATGCTTTTATTTGAAAACCAAATAATTATAAAGAAATTTTGTGTTCTATAAAATACAGATATTAAAAGCATTATTTTGGTACATGATACACTTTTTTTTTTTTTTTTTTTTTTTGAGACGGAGTTTCGCTCTTGTTACCCAGGCTGGAGTGCAATGGCGCGATCTCGGCTCACCGCAACCTCCGCCTCCTGGGTTCAAGCAATTCTCCTGCCTCACCCTCCCGAGTAGCTGGGACTACAGGCACGTGCCACCACACCCAGCTAATTTTTGTATTTTTAGTAGAGACGGGGTTTCACCATATTGACTAGGATGGTCTCGATCTCTTGACCTCGTGATCGACCCGCCTCGGCCTCCCAAAGTGCTGGGATTACAGGCGTGAGCCACCATGCCCGGTCACATGATACACATTTTTAAAGAAAGATAATTTTGAAAAAATTTGTTAGATGAAACTACTTGAACTCTACATTTTATGTTATCTCTAGATACATGTCATATTTGCAATGAAAATTCAGAGCCTCAATTTAGACATGCTGTAAGCATAAAAGAAACACTGAATTTTGAAAACTTTAGAATGAAAAACACAATGTACTATGTCTCAATAAGAATTTTTATGTTGTTGAAATAATAATCATTTGGATATTCTGTAATAAAAATGTTAAAGTTAATTTTACTTATTTTTGTTTCTAGTTTTTATATGTGGCTACTAGAAAACAATTAAAATTATATGAATTATTTACATTAAAATTTTATTAGACAGAACTGATATAATATTGTTTTAAACCAATTGTGTAAATTTTGTATAACACAGCCAAATTTTTGGCATTTTTGCAGTTTTTATCTCCAAATAGATTAGGAACTCATGAAAGTCAAGGATTCACTTCTTCATAAAACCATACATAATGTGCATATTCAAAAAATATTTGTTGAACTAATTTAAATAATGGATGTGGCTATAAGCAGTAGGAAGAGGGTCAAATTTAATTTCTGATGCAAAAGTTTTACCTATACCAAATATAGACAATGTCGGGATGCCAAACACTTAATGGTTTCATTGCCTTTATATATCAAATAAGTATTTATCACAGGTTAACATTTTCCAAATGTTGACTATATTTCAGCACTTTTCATTTATAATATCATTCTTCAATAAATGTTCCTGCAGTAGAGGAAAGTGACAAATGATGAAGAAGTGATAATACCATTTGATAAATAATTTTAAGAGTATGTATGACAAAGGCACTATTAAATCACTCGTACACACACATACAAATGAAACCTACTTTATTCTTTATTCTATCACATAGTTTCATCTATCAAGTTTTTTTAAATTATCTTTCTTTAAAAATGTGTAATTTTTAAAGAAATTCTCATAATTAATTGAGAACCCTGGGAATACCCGATTTAAAGAAAGAGAAAAATAAAGCTATGAAGAAGACAGAGAAGTAGTGATCTATGAAGATTGAGGAAAACCAGATGGTGTAAAGAAAGTCAAGTGAAGAAAGTGTTTAAGTGAGAACTGACAAAGCATAAATGGATAAAGCTAGGGAAAGTATAAGAATTAAAATATTCTTATTACAATTAATAGCAATGAGAATTATGTATATTCTGTACTGGAAGTGTTTGCATAAAACGATAGGAACAGAGCTAGATGGCAGCCGACTGAGGATAAAGAAAGAAGGAATATAAAAATGTAGACAATTTGTACATAACTTAGTCAACAAACAACACAAAATATCAAGAAGCAGAGAAAGAGTACTAGTGAGGATGCAGCAGGAGGCTGAGAGAGGACTTTCCTAAATTAGAAGCATTTAACCTGTGAAAGAATGTCAACAAAACAGCAAAAAACAGAAATGAAGGGGAAAAAACTGTGGGACAGAATTTCCGACATTTTTGAATAGTTTGATATATAGACATTCAGGTCAGAAGAGGAAATAGTGGGGGTTGGGGAGATCTAAATAAGAGAGTTCACAAGTGGATGATTTTGGATTTATAAGACTCCTATAGTGAATGAAGTAAGAATAAGATTACAGAGAGGTCAAGACCAAGAAGGGAGTAACTTTAAAGCACTGTAACATAGAAAAAATCGACAAAGGAGAGTGGAAAAAAACTTCTAATGAAATACAAAAATAAGCAGGTCCTGTGGTCTAATGGAAGTCAACAAATAGTTTTAACAGGAGAGTAAACACAGCTGAAAAGATAATTATTGCATTGAAATATATATTAAAAGATCAGAAGACAAAAAATAAATACAGGAGAGAGGGAAAGATACATAAACATTACCATGAAGAATTCTAACATACATGTGATTAGAAGCCTAGATACTAATATATATCTGTAATTATATTAGATATTAATAGACAAAATGCAAATATGGCTGCCTTGATTTCTTAAAAACAACTACATGACACAACATGCAAGAAGAAATAAATATCAAATGTAAAATCATGGAAAAAAGATACATATCTAAAAAACTGATCAAAATAAAGCTACTGTAGTTAGATTTCAAAGCAAAAAGTATTGTGAGAAATAAAAACTATTTCATAGTAATACAAGGTTAATATCATCAGGAAGATATGAGATTTATAAATTTACATGCAAGTAAGCACATCCTCAAAATAAATATGAAGGACTCAAATAAAAAAAAAACTGGATAAATCTACATTCATATGGGCAGTTTAATACACCTCATGAAAAGTTACACAAAAAAATGACATAAAATTAGTAAGGATGTAGAAGTTTAGAGAGACATGACTAACAGAAAGATCTAGTTGAGAAATACAGTGCACTGCTTCCCAGAAGTCAGAATGCATGTTCTTTTCAACTACACTTGAAACATTTTCAAAACTTAAGCATATCTTGGACCATTAATCAAGCCTTTAAAAATTTCAAAGGATTAAATTATACAAAGTATGCTTTTGAACCACAGTAGAAATAAGTTAGAAGCAGTAACAAAAAGATAACTATAAAATTACCCATATTACTTTCAATTAAGAAATGCATAGATTAAAAAAGAAATTACACAATGAATGTTGGGAAATATTTTGAACAGAATAACAATTCAAATAATAGTGTTAAAATTTACTTAATTTGAAAAAGACAATTTTATAAGGAAATATAGTCTGATATGTTAGGAAAGAAGAGATTTTAAAAATAATCAATCAGTTCTAATAAATTGGGAAGATGGCAGTAGGAATTAAGCCTACTGAATCAGCATTCTACTCACTTAGAAGTTAGAGACTTTAATGTACTTCATTTTAGGCAGTGCCTATTTGACCTCAACTAGTGTTTCCAAAGTTCCCAAAGACACTAGTCTATTTGGGATTTGGAAAAAAGTTCAAGATTCCTCAGAATTCTCAAGAATGCACTTTATGTTGAGGTGCTACTGATAGATAATCTGTCTGTTGCAGAAAATACATTACTATCTTTTCTAAATACTGTCCTTTGACATACTGCAAAATTATGAGCAGTTAGAACTGTCTCAGAGGATATTGTCAGAGTTTTGTCCTTTATGTGCTCTGAGTATGTTCAAGATGCCTACGAAGCACACTAGTCAATGACGCTTTGCATTGCAGTGATTTAAAACGTATCTGACAACAAGGTGATGGATTTCTTCTTTCTTATAAAATATTTATAACATTCTTCATACCTTTAAACTAATCATTAGAGATACTTAAAATTGTTTAATGAAAGAATTATTAATTTGAGCAGCTTTTACAAGAAACCATAACAAATTGTGAAAACTTGACACTGGAAAATACCAATGAACATTATTGGGTATTAGAATAACAATTAAGATCTCCTAGCAAGGTTTATAACATTACACAGAATCACGTGTCAAAATTGTAAATTTAAAACTTTATCTCATTTTCAAAACTTTTTATTTTATTTTTATTTATAGGATTTATGTAAAATATATATGGCAGCTAACATTGATTTTATTTGCAAGAATGACACACGCTTATGAATAAATACAGTCACACATATACTCAAATTTATGGCAAGGACTATAAGAAACACTGACTGATTCAATGGTGATGGCTTTTCATACATGCTCCCCAAAATGACAACCTCAACGTTTTACAGAAAACAAGAGCAAGAAGTCCAAACATTTTCAGCTTGTCTTCAATAAATTCCTTTCATCAGTCCCTTTGTTGATAGTTAAGCTGTAATTCATCCAAGAGTATTCAATTTTCTTAGCATTTTTCAAATTTTGTGACTGATTTTTAATGATTTAGAATTTGGAAAGGTAAATACATTATTGAAAAAGGCAAGAAAATCAGTTCAAATGATTTTGGGTAGTGGTGGGCAGAAAGCTTCAGTGTGACATCTGTGGCATGGGTCTGTCGCTCTGACTTAAGAGGTTATCAGGTTTGGTGGCTTCACAGTCTGGAGGCCATGTCAGCCTAGGACCACACATTGAGGAAAGCCAACGTCAAGAAAAAGTAGGAGAAATAGAGATTTTCCCTAGAACACAAAGCAGAACTAGTTTCGTCTGCCCATCACCATCCTTCTTAAGTGAGAGGCTCTCTGTGTAACCTCAGCCCAAAGAATCAGGGATCACAAGTGACTAATTCAAAGAATGATGCCTTCCCCACAGAAATTACAATGTCTAAACACTCCCATTGCCATACTAAAAGCTGCTGTCCATATCGCTGAAGCTTAATAAATGTGCCTGTCTATATTTTGTGGGGCCACTTTTCTGTTTCTTAATATTGCTTTGGACACATGAACTTCATGACTTACCTTGCATTTATGAGCTTTATAAATTATCTCTTAGATACTGCCCCCAGATCCAATTAGCAAGACCATGTTTTCATTTGAGTTTGCCAGTGACCATATTATAAACTAAATGACATTCTGTGTGGTTATCTTTGACATTACACATGAGGATGCTATCTATTCAAGCTCACTTAGTAAAGTAACAAAACTGACACCTTGTTCTGTCTCCTTTATAAAAACACACAGACACCATTTCAAACATGAGGAAAAAAGGAGACATTTTCCCATGAGAACTGAAACAAACAAACAAAAACAAAAGGAAAAATAAAAATAAAAAAGACCCTGGTCTCCTTGACTGCTTCTCATCCTCAAAATAAAAATAAAATAAAATAAAATAAAAATACCTTTTTTCCCTGTAAATTACACATTTCTCATAAAACAAAATTTTATCTGTGAATTTTGGAACACTGGTATCTATAGTTATGCAACAACATTTGCAGAGATAATTCAATGAGAAACTTGCTTTTCTTTCTGGAACAGCTGACCGTTAAGAATATTTCATAATCTTTTGGAGTTTCTGATTTTGCTACAAATACCTGTTTCATTTATTTTTATCTGTGAGTCAAAGCCAAACTGTCTTGCTTTTTTTTAACATAAAACTTCTGAAAATGCTTATACCTCTCAGTCTTTTTTTATACTAGAAAAGCTGGTATAATATGCAAAATATAGCAGCGTAGCTCCAAAATACAAAACTAGAAGGAGGAAATTTCTTCCTTCTCATAAAAACAGACTGTATACCTATTATCATTACAAATATAGTGAAGTCTGTGGAATCAGATTAGCTTGGTTTAAATCCTAACTCTGCTAATTCCTAGCTCTGTGTTCTTTAGCAAATTACTTCAGTCAACCTCATTAGCTTCATCAGCAACACTGAGTTAAAACAGTACCTTGTTTATGAGGCCCTTGAAAGTATTGAAGAAAATAATATATGTAAAGCACTTAGCTTAGAGGCTGGCACATTAGGCAGCCAATACATTTTAGCTATAATTACAATTAACCAAGAATTCAGATTCTCATGTGAAAAAAAATTAATTCGCTCACATATACTTTTTCATTCTCACCCCTCAGAAATATTTTAAGAAAACTGAAATGTACCCGTGGAAAGCCATATAGAAACTAATTTAGGGCCGGGCACAGTGGCTCACACCTGTAATCCCAGCACTTTGGGAGCCTGAAGCAGGTGGATCACCAGAGGTCGGGAGTTTGAGACCAGCCTGGCCAACATGGTGATAACCTGTCTCTTCTAAAAATATGAAACTTATTTGGGCATGGTACTGCATGCCAGTAATTCCAACTACTTAGGAGGCTGATGCAGAAGAATCACTTGAACCTGGGAGGCAGAGGTTACGGTGAGCCAAAATCGCACCACTGCACTCCAGCCTGGGCCACAGAGTGAGACTCTTGTCTTAAAATAATAATAACAATATTTTAGAAATTTTAAGAAATCTTTATTTATTTAATAAAAATGTATTTCTGGGAAGAACTGTAGCTACTTCAGTGAGGTATTCAATGGGTTTACAGCTTAATAATCAATGTATCCCATAGTATCACTAACAAAATCTGAACTGAATATATAGCATAGAAATTATGATTATGAAACATGTTTATAAAATTATACCACAGATGAGTATATCACTACTAAATAAGAATATGTTTTAAAATAGACTAGGTTTCCACCTGGGATATGGTCTACATTTCTGATAAAACACATTATATAAGATACAGACAGAAAAATAAATTTAACATTTTAATACAGCCAACAAATAAACATTTATTTAATTCTAATTTTAATGAAGACAATGAAATGTTCAGAAAAGGGGAGTTACTTTTTAAATAAAAATGCAGTGCCATGCAATCAGAACTTTAAAAGTAACATAGACATTTGGTGTCTATAAATAATTTAAAATTGGACAATAAGAGAGAGAATAAAACTTTAAAAACTCTTACCTTAAAAGGTGAGATTACCAAGGAGAGTTCATCACACTCCAACAACCTATAGATATTTCCCTGGAGTAGATATTTATTGTCTGCTTCAACATTTTCTGAATATTTAAACATAAAAGCAAAATATAGGAATTCTAATCTTTGTAGTATCCCTGTAGATAATATAGATTTCATAAAATGAAGAAATGTCATTGAAATCAATTTTATCTTCCTTTCTCACTAAATAAAATTATCTAATGTTGAAATTATTGGGCATATTTGGTTGAAATCCTACGAATGCTGTACAAGCATAAGAAAATAGTTTCAGCAAATATCAGAATTTAGAAAGCCTTTTAAAAAGTTATTTTTGTTACAAATTTAATTTTCTCTGTGTTTCAAGGAAGTTTTCACAACAGCAAAGAATAAAAAATGATTAAAACTACTTTTATGGTCAAGATGGAGTAGCACAGACTAGAATTATTGTTAGTGTGAATGTAAAATAGTGCAACTTTAGAATACACAGCAGTTTCTTAAAAGGCTAACATATTCCTACCTACCATATGATCCAGCTATTCCACTGCAAAGTACTTCAGATAAATAAAAGCAAATAATTACAAAAAGACCTCTAGAAAGACATTCAGAGCAGCTTTATTTGTTACAGCCCTGATATGGTTTGGCTGTGTCCCCATCCAAATCTCAACTTGAATTCTCCTTGTGTTGCGGGAGGGACCTTGTGGGAGGTAACTGAATCATGGGGCAAGTCTTCCCTGTGCTGTTCTCATGACAGTGAATAAGTCTCATGAGATCTGACAGTCTTATAAAGGGGTATTTCCCTGCACATGCTTTCTCTTCTCTTGTCTGTCACCACGTGAGACATGCCTTTTACCTTCTGCCATGATTGTTAAGACTACCCGGCCACATGGAACTGTAAGTCCGTTAAACCTCTTTATTTTGTAAATTGCCCAGCCTCAGGTATGTATTTTTCAGCAATGTGAAAACAGACTAATACAATCCCCAAACTGAAAACCACATAGTACCCCTTAATAGGTAAATGGATATACAAATTCTGAGATTTATATACAATGAAATACACTTCTATAATAAAATGTCTTAAGCAACTAATACTCAATGACATCAGTATCTCTCAAAATAATGATGCTTAATGAAAAAAGCCAGATAAAAGAGTACTTCCCATACCACATAATTCCATTTTTATAATACAAAGCAGTCTGTAGTGACAGAAAACATGTCAGTGATTTGTGGGGATGGTGTGGTGGAATGAACTGGAGAGAGAGATATTAGAAAGAGATTTTAAAGCCAGATAGTTGTCTCTTAGAATACTTGTGCTTTTGTATGAGATGCCAGTTTCATAGTTTCACAGAACATTATTTTGACTTGAATGAAGATGAATTGTGATTATTCAGGTTTCAGTTTTAGGTGGATATAGTCTGGAGAATAAATGAAGAAAACCTGTCAATATAAGAAAATCAATTGATAGCATTTTTGTCAATGGTACAATTGACTCTCAAGTGAAAAATTATACTTTAGGAAAATGTTTATTAGCCACTGTGAACTTGACTTCTTTCAAACACTTAAGGTTTCTTATGATGTTCATCATATCAACAAATGTGATCTTCTGATATTGTAAATGAAATGTAGCTATAATTTTGAAAAACCTAAATAAATCATTGAACCAATGTTTTCCAAATGATCAATGCGTGATATTATAAAAATCATACATGGGAGAAAAACACTCATGCAAAGTGCAAGAGCAAGCATTCACTAGTAAGTGAGTAAAATTTCACTGGACTGCATAGGTCCATTGGACTGGGCCATTAACCATACATACAAGGTGTACTTCCTTTGGTAGTAAATATGATTTAATTTTAAATTTTATCATTAGGTTACACATGCACATGCCCATAAGAAGTGAATACAGTGATTGAAAAGTATCAATTCTAAAAATGATTAAACATGTCTAACCACAATATTTACCATAGCCATCTGGATTTATGTTCAAATCTACCACTGTAGTGAAATTATTGTGAAGGTCAGGGGTGTCAATAAGGAATTTATTAACATACAAAAGAGCCATTGATGCTCATAAAATCTCTACTACTTTAAAATTATCTGAACATGTGCTTTTAAGCCAATCCAAAATGGTTAATGAGAACAAATATTGTAACCTATTCAATGACAACTCTTGTATGAGTGTCTGTCAAATATCATGACTGTTTTGTTCAAGTCGAACATTGCCATGCTCAACAAAGGCTCTTCTGTTTTAAGCAAATTCCTAGGCAAACTTGGAAGGAGACAGGGAAGACAAAGTTCACCTGATTTTTTGGTATTGGAATGTTTCTGAATCCTAATACTGCAGGTTCTAGAATAACATTATTTTGTTCAGTGTTGTCTCATTTAACATTGATGAGAAAAAAAAATAAATAGATTCCCGACTGGGGCCACTGTCTGTGTTATTTGCATGTTCTCCCTATGTTTACATGGATTTTCTCTGGATACTCCAGTTTTATTCCACATCCTAAATATGTACATATTAGGTTAATTGCCATGTTTGAATTGTTCCAGTCTTAGTGAGTGTGGGTGCCTGTGCGAGTGTGCCCTGTGATGGGATGGCATCCTTTCTACAGTGTGTCTGACCTGGTGCCCTGAGCTGCCAGGAAAGGCTCTGACTACTTGCAAGCCTGAACCATAATACCTGGGGAAATAATCATCTTACTTGTTTTTATTAATTGTTCTTAAATGTATGTATATATCACATTTATTTCAATGTTTAATATTAGAAATGTTTTGGTCTTTACATAGAAGTTTAATAATATTTTTGTGGCCAAAATATGCCATGGGAACTTAACTCTTGTTTTCATAAAATAGCCTATGGTTAAATTGGTCATTTTACTTAATGTCACAGTTTCTAAGAACCTATCAGTGGTTAAATGACGACTTACTGTTCTCTGTCTGTCTTTCTTTCTCTCAAATTTACTTTGATTTCAGCAGATGGTTGAGAGGTTTCAGTTGGTTGAATTGATAACAGTTAGAAGAACACACATTTTGGTGTTCTTTAGCCTTCAGGAAAATACATAATGGCCATGATCTGCAAAGAAATAATTCTCTATTCTTGCCAAGAGTAGTGGCAAGCTTTTCTCAGACATACAGTTCTTCTGAGATTAGAGGATGTTGTAGCAGTTTTTATGCCATGTAATTGAATCTTTCTACTTTGCAGCCACACTCCTCTGAGACAGGGGTCATTTTCATGGCTAATGTAAGTTTCCTGAAAAGTTTAATGCTCCAAGGAAAGCACAAAGAGGCTCATACTGAAAAGAATACTAGAGCAAAGATTATCTTAAAATTCTCCCATTTCAGAAAAATACTGATGCTCAGAACAAACCTTTGGTCTATTTTTCTGTCTATAATTTTGATTATCAAAATTGCTATGAGGCCAGTTATCATATTTCAGTAATGCATTAGATAAAATCAAGGGAACAGATTTTGTTACTCTAAGAATAGTTTCATCACAGTGGATCCAATCAAACATTTTAAAAATAAATAGTTTTCCACCCCCCTATAGACCCCAGTGTGTAATGTTCCCCTCCCTATGCCCATGTGTTTTCATTGTTAAACACCTGCCTAAAAGTGAGAACAGTGTTTGGTTTTCTGTTCTTGTGTCAGTTTGCTGAGAATGATGGTTTCCAGATTCATCCATGTCCCTGCAAAAGACATGAACTCATCCTTTTTATGGCTGCATAGTATTCCATGGTGTATATGTGCCACATTTTGTTTATCCAGTCTATCCTTGTTGGGCATTTGGGTTGGATCCAGATCTTTGCTATTGTAAACTGTGCTGCAATAAACTTACATGTGCATTTGTCTTTATAATAGAATGATTTATAATTTTTTGGATATATACTCAGTAATGGGATTGCTGGGTCAAACGGAATTTCTATTTCTAGGTCCTTGAGGAATCGCCACAATGGTTGAACTAATTTACACTCCCACTAACAGTGTAAAACTGTTCATATTTCTCCACATCCTCTCCAGCATCTGTTGTCTCCAGATTTTTTAATGATCGCCATTCTAACTGGCGTGAGATGGTATCTCAATGTAGTTTTGATTTGCATTTCTCTAATGACCAGTGATGATGAGCATTTTTTCATGTTTGTTTGCCACATAAATGTCTTCTTTTGAAAAGTGCCCGTTCATATTCTTTGCCCACTTTTGGATGGGTTTGTCTTTTTTTTTGTGAATCTGTTTTAGTTCTTTGTAGATTCTGAGTGTTAGCCCTTTGTCAGATGGGTAGCTGGCAAAAATTTTTTCCCATTCTGTTGGTTGATGGTTTACTCTAGTGATTGTTTCTTTTGCTGTGCAGAAGCTCTAGAATTTAATTAGATCCCATTTGTCTATTTTGGCTTTTGTTGCAATTGCTTTTGGTGTTTTAGTCATGAAGTCCTTGCCTATGCCTATGTCCTGAATGGTACTGCTTAGGTTTTCTTCTAGGGTTTTTATGGTGTTCGGTCTTATGTTTAAATCTTTAATCCATCCGGAGTTAGTGTTTGTGTAAGGTATAAGAAATGGGTCCAGTTTCAGCTTTCTGCACATGGTTAGTCAGTTTTCCCAAAACCATTTATTAAACAGGGAGTTTGTCATAGCAGGGGGTAGGGAGATTGGAGAGCAATAACATTGGGAGAAATACCTAGCAAACCACCATGGCATGTGTATACCTCTGTAACAATCCTACAAGATCTGCATGTTTACCCCAGAACTTAAAGTATAATTTTAAAAAATAATAAAAAATAAAAATAGCTTACAAGGCTAAATGACTATGATTCTGTTAGCTGAAATCCATTGATCTTTCTGGAAAAAAATAAACAAACTGTAGTTATAAAATAAAGAAATCTAAATACACAGACACTGAATATTACTCAGCACTATAGAAATTTATACCCTAAGTAGTATAAATAAATGTCTAATTGCATTGTATTCAGGAAAGTCTAGTTTTATTTCCTGACTCTGTCAATAAGTTGTTTGTCTTGGGAAAGTTTTTTAATTTCTTTAATCCACCCTGAGTTTTAATTTCCTCATCTAAAATGTGGGAGTGATAACATTAACTGGAAAAGTTGTAAATATAACACTACCTATCACATAACAAATAATAGATATGAGTCACATTTCCAATCCCTCTTTTAATAAAATTTGTTTTATTTGTCTGATCAGCCTTGTAGATATCTTCTAATTTGATTGTATTTATTAAAAAATATTGCTCCTGTTAAGACTATTGATCTATGTCCACCAATCTATCTTATTCACTCCTTGTTACATGACATTGTAGCAGAGGTAGATTCATTGTATAGTGAATAAATCCTATTAGTAATTGGTCATCATTCCTTCATTCATATATCCAGATTTATATCTGTCATGCTTTACTCCTCAAAAAAGTTGTGAATAATGAAAATTTCAGTAATAACATGCTACTTTGTTGACAGGTACAATTCATTGGTAGCTGGAATCATAATAACCTGCAATTTCACTGTCATTACCACTGGAGTTCTGCCTGGATACATCCTTTCTCAAATATTTATTTCCTTTATTCTTTAAATGATGTAAAAAGGCCTTTTGAGATGTGTTGCTGTAGCTAACAATCAACCACATGAAGAAGAAAATAACTAGAAGACTGTTTCCCAGTGGAGTCTGTGGTCCATCTATACCAGTGTTGCTTCAATTGTTTTAAGAATACAGATTCTAGGGCTTTATTCAGAATAATTGAATCAGAACTGGGAGGAGTTATTGTTCCCAGAAATATACATTTTAAAGAAATATTTCCAGTTTTAAAGAACAATGATAAAACATGAAGAATAATTTTCTGTCATGCACATCCTACAATCATTGTGGTGGCACTTCAGAGGGAAACCCAAGCTGTTAAAAATCTTAAGGAAGTGCCTGAGCTAAAAACACTACTTAAATGCTTGGATATGTGAACTTCATGATTTCATTCAGCCTCATATGCTGTGATACTATGCTCATCTCTAGATTCAATCATAATTGGGAATTTCCTTTAGTCATTTTTAGATGTGCTCAAGCATATTAATTGAGTAGCTACAAAGAAATAAACTGAATGGTGGGTATTACAAGGAAAAATAAAACATATGTCTAAAATCTTATGATGAAAAAAAGAAAAACTGCAAATAATAATAATGTAAATTGAAATAAAATAGTGTCTTAGCCTGCTTGGGATGCCATAACAATATATCATAGACTGTGTGACTTCAACAACATAAATTTATTTTCTTACAGTTTTGAGGGCTAGAAGTCTGAGATCAGGATTCCAGCATAGTTGGGCTCTGGGGAGGATTCTCTCCCTGACTCAAATGGCTGCCTTCTCTCTGTGTCCTTACCTGAACTTTACTTGGTGTTTGTAAATACAGAGAAATTTCTCTCTCTCTCTCTCTCTCTCTCTCTCTGTCTCCGTCTCCACCCCCACCCCCCCCCCCACTGATGCCTTCTCTCTGTCTCTCTCTTTCTCTCACTCTTTCTCTTCCTGTTCTTACAAGACCACAATCTTATTAGATTAGGACCTCACTCTTATTTACCTCATTTAACCTTAAGTACCTCCTAAAAACTTTAGTTCCAATTACACTAGGTGTTAGGGCTTCAACACGAATTTGGGAAAAAGGAGAAACACACTTCATTCCATAGCATATAGATTCCAAAAAAAAAAAAAAGGAAAACTAACATGTAGTTATACAGAAGAGAAAGGTTAAATTTAATGGGATAAAGGGCCATTAAATTTGAGACTTTCTATTCTGTATAATTACATGCTAGTTTTTCCTTTTTTTTTTTTTTCTTTTTGGTGAATGTGATTTTTTTTTATGGTGAATGTGATATTAGATTTATACCTTGAGTTGGCAAGACTGTGAGATGACAATAATAGATGTTTGGAGGACAGAAAAAGGATTAAATGACCCTCAATGTGAATTCATAAAGTACCTAGTCTTCAGGTCATTTTTTTTCCTTCTTTACATTATATCCTTAGCTGGGGTTTTTGGATGTCACTTATATTTTCTCACTGTAATGTTGGTATCCCAAAAAAGCCTGGGGATAAGTTGTTGGTCTAAAGATTGTAGGCATTTTCTTGCTTAAGTAAAACTATCACATATCAGACTCAGAAAAAGAGAAATCTTTATAGATCTTAAGTTTAAAACTTTAAAGTATTAGCAAATTCTTTATCTAAGGATCAAAAATCTTTTGAAGAACTGTGAGTAATGCACAACTGAGACTTTGTATGCTTTGGGGAGCAGAACTCTGTCAGTGGCTGATCATTATTGTTTCAGCTGTACATCCAGACTTAAATCTATCACATTTTTCTTTATAAATAGCAGATATAACTCATATTTTATATATAAACACTAAATACATCATTTTTAAAAAAAATTCTATATTGGACCAACAATAATTTGAGAAGCATATGTAGAGTCTTAAAAATGTATTATTAGAAACAATTAACTGTTGTGAAAACCACTCGAACAAGCAATTTACATTCTTCAGTCCATTTGCATAAACTATATTCAAAGAAAAATACACAAATATGAATAAGACTAAAGCATACAAATTAATTTTACTGATGTTCCAGTGGAGAGATGATTTGAATGCTAAGAAAGATGGAAAAATATGTAAAAATAAAGCAATCTCAGATCCACAAAGGCATCAAATTTATAATATGGAAATTGCACACAACAACGAGTAAAGCTGTAAACTAATAAAACTTTCAGTTCCTTAAATAAGTAAGTTTTTGATCTTTTGCAGAAGAATTACAGAGGTAGCCAGTCTGGGGTTAATATGGTGGTTTCACAAACACTTGAAGGACTTGGGAGTCCTTCTGTCTTTCTGAATGCCATAATATTTAGCTTCAAAGACAGAAAATGGTTATTGGAACTCTTCTCATTAGTTACAAGTTGCAGGAAGCACAGAAGTTTTTTTTTTTTTTTTTAGATGTGAAAGTCCCTTTCAAATAGATTTTTCAGGCATTTCAGTTACATCTTGTTGTCCAATCAATGTGAAAGAATGGCATGGAGAAAGAGTTTTGTGTTTGTTTCTCTTGTTAAACTAATGCTGTTTCTCCATTCAAATAAGATCAAGAAGGGAAACAGGATGAATGAGTACTAGATACTCCATCATAAGAAAGTAAAAGTTTATTATCTTTAATCTACAAGATAGTTATCCTACTGTTATTGAACTAGTTGGAAACGACGTCAAAGACTTGTCTTTTTGTAAAAAAGAATAAAAAGCACTGCTCAGACATTCACCATGCCAAATCAGGACTGGTTCCAGCTGTGATATGTCTAAAAACGTGTTCCCTGGTTATACTTTAAATTTAGTTGAAAATGTCTTTGTTCTTGATATTTTACCAACATATTTTTGTCACTTTACTTGTTCCAGGACAAGTGGAACACATCTAAAACGTAAAACATCACTTGAAATGTTCACAGTATGTATCTCTCAATTTCTAGCCAGGAAATGAATATATAGGTTATATATCTCACTAAAAATACAAGAAATAAGATTATATTGAAGAAGAACATTCACAGAATTGCTTTAAGCCAAAATATGTCACAATAAAAACAAAACTTCTTGCTACTAAATGCAATTTAGAATAACATTATTATAAAGAATTAAGGCAAAAATTAACTCATATAGAGACTGGTAAAAAGCACGGTGAAAAAAGAGGCAGTTATTTTTTCTACACTTACCTTATAATCCCATTTTTTCTCATGGCCATGATCACAGGCTATTCACATAGAAATATTGTAAAGTACACAGTTCGTAAATAACTCACCTCAAATCACATGTCCACTCATCAGATACATTAAGTTGTTAAACTCATTTCTTAGCAATGTCTGTTTCTAAAAATGCCTGATGAGAAAAAATATTTAAGAAATTAATATACATACATTTTTTGTAACACAGGCGGATCAGTCCACATCTTATCACTGAGAGAGAGCTGAGCCCTGAAATGGAAGTGATGGCACGGACTTCGCACCAGACATCTACGTTGTTGTTTAAAGAACACTGAAGGTTTTACAATAGAAAACATATGGTTTAATATTCAATCTGAACTTCTTGGTAGAAATATTTTGTCTGCCTGTCAGTCATGTTTTTAGGAAAGAGTTATCCTCCAATTTATTTCTTAAGATTTGAGTTGTGCTTAGTATGACTGACTTCCAGTTTAAAGTTTACAGCAGAGATCAAATCCTGGTCAATCATAATTGCTCCTCCATGGGTCACAGAGTTTAATTCACGCATTGGCTTGTCACAGAGTAAACTGATCTACATCCTTTTGTGGGGATAACTATGGATTCCGAAGAGAGCTTTTCTCTTTATAAGATAATAGCAAAAAAAAAAAAAATAATAATGTTATTATGTTATTAACTATACATAAAACATTTAAAAACCCTCAGCTTGGCAAATAATAGGCAGGTAATAAAATTCTGATATTTTTATTTTAAACCTGAAAAGAACATAGATCCTTATAACAAAGTTCAGGTAATATAGGGTAATAGAAATAATAGAAAATAATAATTTTGAAACTCTACGACTTGCTAAGTATATAAACTTATGCAAATTCCTTAGCATCTAGGTCATGTTATCATTCAAAAAATAAGTGTAATAGTATAATACTTTTTTAAACTTACTTGGCTAATGTGTGTGGTCAGAAGTGGCTATGGAATTTGTGGTGCCTTGAATAAAAAGAAAATGTGGGTTCCTCATTTTAAAAGTATTAAATATGTAAACACAGTGAGATGCAGAGAATTAATCCAAGTGCAGGGCCCTGTGTAACCAGACAGATCATATGTCCATGAAGCAGGCCCTGTTCACGATGGATTAAATATGGTCATCATTCTTTACAAATTCTCCCATATAGCTTTAATTTTTCCCTTCTCTTGACACTGAACTTGCCCTGCAACTTGCACTGACCATTGTAATATGGGGAGAAAGATGCTGAAGCATTGTACATTCACCATTCTCAAAACAAAGGGTAAAGTTTGAAAATTCTGAGACCACGATCCCATGAGAAAGCTCAGACTAGCAATGTAGACTGAGAGAAAGGCCATGTAAATGAGCATCATCGTGAGAAACATGTGAGTGAAGTTTTAGAAGCTCCACACCAGACAAGGCATCCCCTGAATGCGGCCAAATTAATGAATCCAACAAATCCCACTGCCTACATTCTTGAACTACAGAATGATGAGGAAGTAAAATGATATGATTTTAAACCATTAAGTCACAGGGAAGTTTGTAATAAAGCAATAAATAAGTAAATGGATAGTACTGAATCTTTTTATAAACTTTCAGTAATATTAATAAAGTAAAGTAACATTACTATTATTCTTTCTGGGTTGAAGCAACAAATTTGCATTTGTTATGAGCTATTTTTGATATAAACTGGGCCTCTGAAATTAAAAGAATTTTACATGATAGTGTCAGTACAGTTGTTTGTTACATAATATGATAGGCAAAATAATAGCCTTCAAAGATGTCCAAGTCCAAATTTGCAGAACCTGTGAATATGTTACTTTATACAGTACATTGGTTCCTAGGACTGTCATACAAAAAATGGCCACAAAGTTAATAGATTTAAAAAACTGAAACTTTTTGTCTGATAGTTCTGGAAACCAGAAGTCCGAAATCAAAGTATTGGTAGGGCAACTTCTTCTGGGGGAGATTCTTCCTTGCCTCTTCCAACTTCTAGTGACTTCCTGCATTCTGATATGGTTTGGCTGTGTCCCCACCCAAATCTCATCTTGAAATGTAATGCACATGAACCTCATGTGTTGTGGGAGGGAATTGGTGGGAGGTAATCCTATCATGGTGGCAGGTTTTCACCTGTGTTCTCATGATAGGGAGTAAGTCTCCTGAGAGCTGATGGTTTTATAAAGGACAGCTCCCCTGCACTTACTCTCTTGGCTGCTGTCATGTAAGATATGCCTTTATTACTACTTCACCTTCCACCATGATTGTGAGGCCTCCTCAACCAAGTGAAACTTTGAGTTCATTAAAGTTCTTTATGTTTAAAAATTACTCAGTCTCAGGTATGCCTTTATTAGTAACATGGGAATGAACTAATACAGTAAATTGGTACTGAGACTGGGGTGCTACTGTAAAAATACCCAGAAATGTGGAAGTGATTTTGGATCAGGCAGAGGTTAGAACAGTTTGGAGAAAATAGAAATAGCTCAAAAAAATATATAAAAATGTGGGAATGTTGGAACTACCTAGAAACTTGGAGGGGTCAAAAGACAGGAAGATGTGGGGAAGCTTGAAACTTTTTAGAGACTTGTTGAATGATTTTGACCAAAATACTGATAGTGATAAGGAAAATAAAGTCTAGCCTGAGGGGAGTGTCAGATAGAGATGAAGAACTTATTGGGAACTGGAGCAAAGGTGATTCTTGCTATGCTTTAGCAAAGAGACTGGTGGCATTTTGCCCCTGCCCTAGAGATCTGTGGAAATTTGAACTTGAGAGGGATGATTTAAGGTATCTGGCAGAAGAAATTTCTAAGCAGTAAAGCCTTCAAGATGTGACTTGTGTGCTCTTAAAAGCAGTCAGTTTTATTCATTTACAAACATATGGTATGGATTGGAACTTATGCTTAAAAGGGAAGTGAGCAAAAAATTTGAAAAATTTGCAGCCTGATGATGTGACAGAAAAGAAAAATCAATTTTCTGAGGAAATACTCAAGCTGGCTGCAGAAATTTGTATGTGTAATGAGGAGCCAAATGTTAATCACCAAGACAATGGGGAAAATGTCTCTGAGGTATTCAGAGATCTTCACAGCAGCTCCTCCCATCTCAGGTTAGAAGAGGGAAAAATGTTTTTTTCTGGGCTGGGCTCAGGGCCTTGCTGCTTTGTGCAGTCTTGGGACTTGATGCCCTGCATCTCACTCATGACTGAAGGGGGCCAGTGTACAGCACAGACCATTGCTTCACAGGGTGCAAGCCCCAAGCCTTGGCATCTTGCACATGGTGTTGGACCTGTGGGTGCACAGAAATCAACAATTGAGGTTTGGGAACCACTAGCTAGGTTTCAGAGGATGTATGGAAACGGCTGGATGTCCAGGCAGAGGTGTGCTGCAACAACAGAGTTTTTGTGGAGAACCTCTGCTAGGGCAGTGTGGAAAGGAAATATGGGGTGGGAGCCCTCACACAGAGTCCCCACTATGGTACTGCTTTGTGGAGCACCATCTTGCAGATCCCCAGAATGGTAGAACTACCAACAGCTTGAAATGTGCCCCTGGAATAGATGCAGACACTCAATGCCAGCCTGTGAAAGCATCCAGGAGGGAGACTATACCCTGAAAACCCAGAATGGTGGAGTTGTCCAAGGCTGTGAGAGCCCATCTTTTGCATCAACATAATCTAGATGTGAGATACGGAGTCAAAGGAGATCATTTTGGATTTTTAAGGTTTAATGGCTACCCTATTGAATTTTGGACTTGCATGGGGCATTTAGCTCCATTGTTTTGGCCAGTTTCTCCTATTTTGAATGAATATATTTATCCAATGCCTGTAGTACCATTGTATCTAGGAAGTAACAGGTCTACAAGTCAAGGAATGCAGACAGCCTCTAGTTGCTTTAGATTTTACGGGCTTGTAGACAGAAGAGACTTGCCTTGTCTCAGATGAGACTTTGGATTGTGGAATTTTAAGATAAAGCCGAAATGAATTAAGACTTTGGGGGAACTGTTGGGAAGACATCATTAGTTTCAAAACGTGAGGACGTGAAATTTGGGAGAGGCCGGGGGCAAAATAATATGGTTTGGCTGCACGTCTACATACTGTATTGTAGCTTCATAATCCCCATGTGTCGTTCGAGGGGACCCAGTGGAAGATAATTAAATCATGGGATTGGATTTTCTGTGCTGCTCACATGATAGTGAATAAGTCTCATGAGATCTGATGGTTTTCTAAAGGACAGTTTCCCTGCACATGCTGTCGTGCCTCCCACCATGTAAGAGACGCTTTTGCTGTTCCTTCACCTTCCTTGATGTGAGGCCTCCCCAGCCATATGGAACTAGGAGTCCATTAAACCTCTTTTTCTTTATAAATTATCCAGTCTCAAGTATGTCTTTATTATCAGCATGAAACACACATTCTCAATGGATTGATGGACACATGTAAGTCCAAAGTGTATCTCCATCTTCACACAGGCTATTCTTCCTTCTATTGTATTATAAAGACACTTGTCACAATTCTAGGGTCTACACTAATCCAGAAAGGTCTTGTCTCAAGAGGCTTAACAACATTTGCAAAGACTATTTTCCAAACAAAGTCATATTCGTGGGCAGCCGCTGAACAGATCATTTGGAACTACCACTCACCACACTACATATAACAAAAGAAAATTAAGGTGGTAGATGGAATTACAGTTGTTCATCAACTGACATTAAATGAGAAGAATGTCCTGGATTATTTGGGCAGGCCCACTGTAATCACAAGGTCTCTTAAAAATAAAATAAACAGCAGAAGGTAGGTCAGAGAATATTAAGTACCACGTACAAAGGAATATACTGAATATTTCTTTCTTTGAACATGGAAGAATGGGTCTACAAGTCAAGAAATGCAGACAGCTTCTAGTTACAGGAAAAGAAAAGGAAACTTGTGTTGACACTCCTAAAAGAATGCAGCCCTTTGACCTACAGAATTGTAGATAATACATTTTTGTTGTTGTTTTTCATGTTTATACTTTTATTTAGAAAATTAAGTTGATGTCAGCACTTACCAAGTACTTAAATGCACATAGTTCATTCAATATTAATATAGAGATTCACTGTCAATAAAGGTGCATTAGCTTGATAAATGTACACATTATTATTATTATATTTTTGAGACAAAGTCTCGCTCTGTTGGCCAGGCTGGAGTGCAATGGCATGATCTCGGCTCATGGCAACCTCTGCATCCCGGGTTCAAGCGATTCTCCTGCCTCAGCCTTTTGAGTAGCTGGGACTACAGGTGCACAACACCACACCCAGTTAATTTTTGTATTTTTAGTAGAGACTGGGTTTTTATCATGTTGGTCAGGCTGATCTCGAACTCCTGACCTCATGATCTGCCCACCTTGGCCTCCCAAAGTGCTGCGATTACAGGTATGAGCCACTGTGTCTGGTCACATTATTTTTTGTATTTCTACAATATCTAAACTCTCCTTGTTCTAGTATGTGCTTCATCATGATATAACATCATTCCCAGTAAGAACCTTAACTAATCCATAAGTAAATCAAGCACTCACTTTCAAATACACTGTTTTCTGACTGTTTTAATCACAGTTTATATCTCAGCATTCTTTTCCTTTCCTTTTTTCTTTTTCTTTTTTTTTTAATTATACCTTAAGCTCTGGGTTACATGTGCAGAACATGCAGGTGTGTTACATAGGTATACACATGCCATGGTGGTTTGTGGCATCCATCCCCCAACATCTACATTAGGTATTTCACCTAATGTTATCCCTCCCCAATTCCCCCACCACCTGCTATCCCTTCCCTACCCCCCATCCCCCGACAGGCCCCTGTGTGTAATGCTCCCCTCCATGTGTCCATGTGTTCTCATTGTTAAACACCCACTTATGAGTGAGAACATGCAATGTTTGGTTTTCTGTTCTTGTCTCAGTTTGCTGAGAATGATGGTTTTCAGATTCATCCATGTCCCTACTAAGGACATGAACTCATCCTTTTTTATGACTGCATAGTATTCCATGGTGTATATGTGCCACATTTTCTTTATCAAGTGTGTCCTTGATGGGCATTTGGGTTGGTTCCAAGTCTTTGGTATTGTAAATAAAGGGTATTCAATTAGGAAAAGAGGAAGTCAAATTGTCTCTATTTGAAGACAACATCATTATATAATTAGGAGACCCCATTGTCTCAGCCCACAATTTCCTTAAGATGATAAGCAACTTCAGCAAAGTCTCAGGATACAAAATCAATGTATAAAAATCACAAACATTCCTATACACCAATAGTAGACAAACAGAGAGTCAAATCATGAGCCAACTCCCATTTACAATTGCTACAAAGAGAATGAAATACTTAGGAAGACAACTAACAAGGGATGTGAAGGACTTTTTCCAGGAGAACTACAAACCACTGCTCAAGAAAATAAGAGAGGACATGAACAGATGGAATAACATTCCATAGTCATGACTAGGAAAAATCAGTATCATGAAAATAGCCATACTGCTGAAAAAATTTATAGATTCAATTCTATCCCCATCAAGCTACCATTAACCTTCTTCACAGAACTGGGAAAAAACACCTTAAACATCATATGGAACCAATAAAGAGCCCGCCTAGCCAAGACAATCCTAAGCAAAAAGAACAAAGCTGGAGGCATCAAGCTACCTGACTTCAAACTATACTATAAGACTACAGTAATCAAAACAGCATTGTACTTGTACCAAAACAGAGATACAGATCAATAGAACAGAACAGAGCCCTCGGAAGTAATGCCACACATCTACAACCATCTGATCTTTGACAAACCTGGTAAAAACAAGCAATGGGGAAAGGATTCCCTGTTTAATAAATGGTGTTGGGGAACCTGGCTAGCTATGAGCAGAAAGCTGAGACTGGACCCCTTCCTTATACCTTATATGAAAACTAACTCCATCTGGATTAAAGATTTAAAATAAGACTTAACACCATGAAAACCCTAGAAGAAAACCTAGGCAATACTGTTTAGGACGTAGGCATAGGCAAGGACTTCATGACTAAAACACCAAAAAACAATGTCAACAAAAGACAAAATAGACAAATGGGATCCAATTAATCTTAGGAGCTTCTGCACAGCAAAAGAAACAATCATTAGAGTTTCTGGCAACCAACCGAATGGAAAAAATTTTTTGCAATCTACCCATCTGACAAAGGGCTAATATCCAGAATCTACAAAGAACTAAAACAAATTTATAGGAAAAAAACAACCCCATCAAAAAATGGGTGAAGGATTTGAAAAGGCAGTTTTCAAAAGAAGACATTTCTGTTGTTTTAAGTCACTACATTTTTGGTAATTTGTTTTAGCAGCAGTAGTAAATCAATGCATGTAATTATTTGATTTTATCTAGAATTAAACAAAGTATACATTAATGGTATGGGGAAGCATAATCCACTCAGAGTAAACCATCACAATGGGAAAAATAAATGTAGCATTTTTTGTGAAAGTTGTAAGAATTAAGAAAATCCATTAACAAATTTATGTACAATATAAATATAAAGCATAGTGAATAGAAAACAAAAATTTATTTAAAACTAATGAACAGAACAATACTAAAATTAAATAACTAATGTAATATTAATTTCAAATTTGAAGATTACAAAAGATCTCATAATAGCAAATTCAACATACAGTTCTCAAATCCATTTGCTCTTACTTCATACTATCAATTCTGTCCTTCTTACAACATTTTACAGTCTTCATTTTTCTAACAATTGATGGTGTACTGTTTTGCTTTTTTTACATTCACTAAATCTTTGTCCTATAACTATAGAAAGAATTTAGAATTAAAAAAATTTTTTGCCACTGATGTTGAGTGCCTTTCTTAGAGTGAATACAAAGGAAAACCCAGAAAGAAAAGAGTAAGATATATTTAACCACATGCATTATTAAAACTGTGTCTAAATTTGAATATCAGTGGAAAGAATAACAGTGGTTTAAACATATTAGAAGCTTATTCTGGAATTAAGAAGTCCACAGCTTGTATGGTGGCTTTGCTCCATGAAACACACCATTCATCCATTCTTTAAAATATTACTCTTAATTTCTAAATATGCATATACATTTTAACAATAGAATGAAGAAATTAATAAGGAACAGGAAATGAGCATGCAAAGTTGTCTTTGAGGGAAGTTTCTGTAAGCTACACATGATATCCAAGTTACATTCTATTGTCCAAATCTTAGACACATGTCCACCGTTAACTACAAGAGGAGCAGAGAATCGTACTGTTTTTCCTTGTCTTTGTGCATAGCTGAAAAACTGGTTAATATGGGAGAAGCAGAGAAATCCTGTTGGGGTCCCACAACCTCTACAACACTAATTAAAATTAAAATTAAAATTAAAACAGTAATTTAAAATTATTATTAAAATTAAAACAATAAAATGTCATAAACCATTTAAAATTGAGAAATACTGCAATTTATAAACAGTGAGTAGAAAGCACAATACAAATTCATACTAGTTAATTAAAATGATGGAAAATAATAACGAATACATATAAATGACAAAAAGATGGAAAATGAAAACATTAGCGGAAAACGATTTTTTCCACTGATATTCAAATTTAGACACAGTTTTAATAACACATGTGGTTAAACATATCTTACTCTTTTTATTTGAATCCTTTTAATTTATTGAATGGTGAAATTTGTGCTCATAGGATCCAAATTGTGGCAAAAATCAATAGTGAGAGTTTTATGTCTAACTATAGAAAGAATTTAGAATTTTTAAAATTTTGTTGCCACTGATGTTGAGCGTCTTTCTTAGAGTGAATACACAAGAAAACTCAGAAAGAAAAGAGTAAGCTAAAAACAGGAAGAGTTTTTTGTTTGCTTATATTTTGCTCTAGTATTCCAACTAGGAATGCCAGAAATACAACTTTCATAAAATTGGAGTAAAAAACAAAAACTTCTGAAGGAGATTACTAGAGGGTAAAGACTTCTAGAAGCATTTACAGTACCTGACCCATAGTAGATGTTCAATAAATATTCTTTAAGGTAGCACATGCATGCAAGAATATAATTATGGAATAATTTGTGAAATAAAAATAATTTCTTAGTTTATAGTCAGTAAGTCCGTTCTAGGGTCACAGAATTTATGGGACAAGAATACAAACCATATGCGAATGAGTCTCAAGAAAAAAAAAAGGAGTATACATATTACATGATGGAACTCATACAATTTTTTACAAATATTTATAGAACACGCACTTTGTGCCATCTGACAAAGGGCTAATATCCAGAATCTGCAAAGAACGTCTGTCCAAGTAATACAGTAATATAGTTTTCATGAACTGTAAGATGCAGCATCAGGCTCACTGTTTTAAGCAAGTGTTTAAAATAACATATGTATTATTTAAATTGTACATTATCATATTTATTCCTGTTATTTAGAGACATTCAAGAAATATCATTTAAATTGAGCCTAAATTTCCTTTAATAAATGTGCTATTTTAAGTTAATTCTTGGATAAATTTGCAGAGAACACATTTAAATTCTGATGTCTTGCTAATAAAATCTAGAAATGACTTCGATGGTAAATTGCTAAGAACTTTGAGGCTATTCAGAGGTGCTTAAAATTGACAGTCTGTCATTTGGCACAGCTATCTAATGTCAATTGCCATTCTCTTTCTGTTTTAGGCATAATGTTACCTCTCCAGCCAATCTGTGTTTCTTAAACTTTTGTATTACAATGGAACCAGAAAAGTTATTAAGTTTTGCTGCTCATAGGACTCAAATTATGGCAAAAATAAATAGTGAGAGTTTTATGTCATTGCTTGTGATCCACAATGGATAAATTAAACTTTCAAAAATCTGAAAACTATGATGAGAAACATAGAAAATCACATACATATGTATAACTGTGTAGTTATATCCCTAAGGAATCTAGATCTTGGGGAAAAAAGGAGGTTGTTAACTCTATTGGGAAGATGCTTTTGAAAATATTATGCAATTATAGTATGAAAGGCTGAGATGAGGAAACATTGCTGCTAGAACTCCCTAGAAAATTCATTATTAAGTATAAAAAGAAACAGAGCAGTAAAATGCCTACTTGAAAACATCTTGTGACTAATTTCAAGGGCAAGGACCCTGACAGAGTAAGTAGCTTATAAGGACCGAAAATTAAAGTGTATCTAAGAAACCAAAGACCTAAGTTTGAAACTACCGTTTGGTGTTTATTTCCGATATCCAGGGTATTACTCAAAGAATCACATAATGACACTTGGAAGCAAAAATATGATTTAGCCCATGAACAATCAACGAAGAAAGAAAGCAATCAAATTAATAGAAATCTAATATATATCTGACCTATACTTTCTTTGAAATGCCAACGTATGTGTAAACATATAAATGCGTACAATATGTTAATGATAGGCCATAGATTAGACAGCCTATAATGAAGTAACAGGTTAAAATATCACAAAAAAAGAAGCTACTTCTTAGGAAAATTCTGAATCTCTAGCGTCACACATGGCAGGAGTATCTGGGTCATCTATTTCAGCGATGTCATCATTACAACCAAAGAAATGAACTGTTTTGAGTACTCCACACATATTTATTCATTTTATTTTCATAAAATAAATAAATACTATAATTATACACAATTTACTGATTAGGAAACAGAGCCCAGGGTAGTTGAGTAATCTACCAAGGTTATATAACCAATAGGTTGTAAAGTCAAAATTTGAAAATATGCAGACATGTAAGATTGGAGCTCTTAACCATCATAGTCCATACCCTCAGAAATGTAGTGAGTTAAATTTCATTAAATTAAATGTACCAACTACGTAAATATAAGAAAACAGAAGAGGAGACAAGATTCAGTCACACTTGAGATAAGCATAATGCAGGTGTTAACACTTCAATGCAAGTTCAAATTTGAAGTGCCACAGGGGAAAAAATGGTAATCTCTGGAACCATTTTTTCTTCAGAAATCATGAACTCCAATATCTCACTTTGATCCCAAATTCTTACCTATTACCAGTTTAATTTCTTTATTTTTCTTTTTATTCAAGCTTATTGACTTTGCTAACTTAATTTTCTCAATCTTTCAAAGTGTGTTATGTGTTTATGCAAAATGAGTGAATGAAATATCTGAATGAGGGAACAGCATAATAAATTCTACAGAAGCAGGAATGAGTTCTGTTAAAAGTCTTGAATTAACCCTTTTTTTCACTCAAAGTCAAAGCTGAAGCCCTTAAAATCCTCTGTACGGCTCACGATGAGCTTCCTCCTCACCTGTGTCTCTCACCTTTCTCCTGAGCTACTCCCTTGCTCAACCACATTGACATCCTTTTTTCTTTAGCTGCTTCATATAAGCTGCTGCCTCAAGGCTTTGTTCAATCCCGCTCTCTGCTTGAAACGCTATCTTATTCTTTCAAGACTGTTCTTATCCTACCTTGTCAGTAAGGCTGGCTCCACAGTTTAATGTCATAATCCGTCTCCATGACCTATACAGAACATCAAACCAACCTTACTTTACTATGCTTTTGTTATTCTTTTAGCATGTAGCACCATCTAACATACTAAATGTTCTATGTATTACGTATTTTATTGTCTGTGTCTCTGTGTTATAATGTAAGCTCCACAAGATTGGTAATCTTCTATCCATTGCTCAATAAATCTATGTTGTGTAAGTGACTACCAGCAATGTTTGCTGTAAATATATCCCTTTGCGGGGCAACATGGGATTCATCATGGCCGGTGGCAGCACAAAATTTGGCTTGGAGGGCATTACCCGCTTAATTCCACTAAACCCTTTAAATCAACATGAAATATGTAAGGGCAATTTGTTATACAAATGTGGTTTGAAAATTGGTAATCTGGCTTACTTTCACAAGCAAGAGTTCAAACCTAAGTGCCTTCTATTTTGAAATTTAGGAGGATCTTCTATTGCTGATTTAGGATAGAAGACTGTTACAACTTGTAGATTTTTAGAATATTTCACATCTATCCAGCCATCCATTTATCCATCCAATCAAAATTGCTTGCACGGGGAGATCAAGATGAAAGTGTATGATTCCTTTTTAAACTGGTCTGAGTATTGCATAAATGTTTGATGAAAGCTGAATGAATGGGTATACAGAGGGCACTGAGTGCTCTGGTGTAAAAATCACTTAATCTCCCTGGAGTTTATTTCTTCATGTGCAAAATGAGAAAGAAGGATACATTTTAAGGTGTCTCTTCTGTAAATCCACAATTTGAAGATTATAAGGCTTGTGTAAGTCTGTGATTTGATTCAATGAAGAATAAGAAACTACTAAAAATTATTAGGTATAGAGATGTCAGAATGTGATATTTGATAAAGATTACTATTGACAAGGATTTGCAACGTGAATCAAAGAGACAGAGGCAGAGGCAGAGAAAAGACAAGCAGAGAATATCCGAAATAGATATATATGTACAGAAACTGAAAACTGAGAAAACAGAAAGAGCTTAAAGGGTCATTAAGACCAAATCTCTGGTATTGAAGTTTAGAGAGAAAAATACAAATGTAACAGTGTTTTAAGGGAGAGATCAACAGCAGTTGGTGTCAATAACGGTAAGGGAGATTTCTAAGATGTGTATGCAGACTTCTTTATTGTCTGTAGCCCTGCTTGGGAACTGAATTTGAGCGATTATATATACATATGTGTGTGTGTCTATATATGCATATATATATGCTTGTATATATATATGCGTATATATATGTGTGTGTGTGTGTGTGTGTGTGTGTGTACATATATATTTTTATTGTATTTTATTTTAATTTTGAGACAGAGTCTGGTGCTGTTGCCCAGGCTGGAGTGCAGTGGAGCGATCATGGTTCACTGCAACCTTCATCTCCTGGATTAAAGCGATTCTCCTGCCTCAGCCTCCTGAGTAGCTGGGATTACAGGCATGTGCGACCACATCCAGCTAATTTTTGTATTTTTAGTAGAGACAAGGTTTCAACATGTTGGCCAGACTAGTCTTGAACTCCTGACCTCAAGTGATCCTCCCACTTCAGCCTCCCAAGGTGCTGGGAATACAGGCGTGAGCCACGGTGCCATGCACAATATTTTAAAGTTTAAGAACAAGATCTTAAATCAAAAATGAGACAAAAAAGATACAGAGCAAAAAGCATGAGTGGAGAAAATGTAGAGGGAAAAATTATTATTTATACATAGTTTTATATATTATAATACAGTACCGTTAAATTTCAAAATTTTCATTACATTCCAAATTTCATAGTGATAGAATGAACTACTGGGCAATTCATGTATCTGAAGTCACCATAAATATGTTAGTCTGTGGAATGTTTGTTGTCTGAATTCGTCCTGAATTACTATCTTGCTGTTTGGCATGGATTTAGAGAGAGAAAAAGAAGTAGGAATAATCAAAAGAAGAATGGGACCCTGATAAATGAAAATGCTTCCAATGCATAAACTGACTCCAATAGAAATTTTATGAACCAAATGAATTGAATACAGGACAATTTGAAATGTCTCCATTAGGTAACCTGAAAAAGAATTCAAGTGAGTTGCAGATTTTCCTAAGGAAAATAACACCTTAGATGACTACTAATTTCCAATCCCAATGAACAAGTAATTTCTAAACTCTATGACTTTCACATTTTGAGGATGACACAGTTAATAAATTGCAAATAGTTTGACTTCACAAGGTATGTAGTCTATCTCAATATTCCATTTCAAAACAGTTTCTTCTATATGAACAATCTTAAAGGGATGAATATGTTTAGAATGGCATATATACATATGAAAGACAAATAAGAAAAAGCAAATATGTGGCAGATATGTTGAGTTGCCATAATCTTCTTTGATTGTGACTTCCTGGATGGCACAGCTTTGTGAGCTGAGTTACTCCTCCAATTTGGTGCACTCATACGAGATTTGAAAGACATAAAAAGAGAAATACAAGGCTTTATCATTTGCTAATGATGTATACAAACACTGAAATATTTGATGATCTTTCAGCTGTGTCTCAGTCATTAGCCTTGTGGAACACCGAGCATATAGGGTAGAGGTGGTTTAGTTTCTAGATTTGGGACAGTGGGATGATCTTTGAGTCAAAGTTTTCAGCAGTGGTCCCATGAAGCCTGGCTTTCTAGTACCACTTCTCTTAGAGCACCTTGTGGAGTACTTGAGTAATTTCTGGAAAGCCAGACTAGCGTGCTTCTTCCTGTCCCCCAAATGATTTTGTAAGAAACAAACTCCCTGTACGTAAACATTCTCCATTAAGATGGATAGAATAGTTTCAGTTTCCCACAGCTGAATTTGGCTGGTTCAATCAATGATGTGATAATCAATTTGAAGAATATTAAACTGTAAAAATTTTAACATTTATTTAAAAAATCATGTTGTGCTTTTCTTCTTGCTCTGTTTATGGACTTCCAAACTCAAAATCATCTGTTTATGGACTTCCAAACTCAAAATCATCATATATCTCTATAGCCTAGAGAGAACACAGTATTTTTGAAAAAAGTGCTAACTCTTTTTTAAAAAAGAGGTTTTTAAAAGTAAATTTTTTTTACTTTTAAAAAAGTAAAATTTTTTAAAAGTAAAAATTGAAGAAGGAGGAGAATGAGAAAAAGAAAAAGGAGAAAAATAAGAATAAGAAATGCAGAACCAAATCTATATAAACAAAATGGAATTTCTACTGTGGCTAAGCTAATACTCAAACTTGAAAGAGGCATTATTTTAATGGTGGGTCAAATGTGGCCCAACATTTTCTTTTTTAACTAGCTTTTTACTTTTTTTAAGTTGCTTTACTTCTGCTAACTTTACAGACTTTTGTAAATTATAAACAAGAAAAAAAGAACTGGAAAATTTATGTCTGGTGAAGAATAAGCCTTATAATAGCTATAATACCTTTGAACTTGTTAATGTGCTCAAGTAGACCATATAATCTTTTGCAGAAATATATATATATTAATATATTTAATATATAATATTTATATATATTATTATTATATAATATTATATAATATTATTATTATATAATATTATATAATAAAAATCAGGCCAATATCATTCAGGACATAGGCATAGATAGGGTCAAAAATTTCATAATGAAAACATCAAAAGCAACTGTGTATATCTCTCTCACAGTTTTTTATCCAGTCTATCATTCATGGGCATTTGGCCTGATTATTAAATATATATTATATATAATATTTAATATATATTTAAATATGTATATAATATTTAAATGTACTAGTGATCTTTTCATTTAGATGCCTTCATAATGAATAATTAGTTGACCTACACAGTGAAGTCCTATATTTAAAACTAAGACAAAAAATTATTTTACAATATATCACTAACCATACCTACACAGTTTGGGACTTGTTCAAATGAGAAAAAATAAATACACTTCTAAAACCTTTCCAGTCAGAAAAAAATAAAAACTAAACTAACAGTACTAGACTAAATAACAATGTCATTAGCAATAAATAAAATAAGTAAATTAAATATATATATTCAAGAAGTACTAAAACTACCTTACATTCTTGATTTTTAAAGAGATCAACATGTTACTATAATGATAGAAAAAAGTGAAAAATAGATACTAAAATTGCAATTCTATATCAACAACTAGAACAAGATTTTGATATTTATTTATTTATTTATTTATTGAAACAGGCTCTCATTCTGTTGCCAGGCTGAAGTGCAGTGATAACAGTCATGGCTCACTGCAGTCTCGACCTCCCTGGGTTCCAGCCATATTCTACCCTCAGCATCCAGAATAGCTGGCACTACAGGTGCATTCCACCAGTTTGTGAATATTTTTTATTTTTTTATTTTTTGTAGAGACAGGGTTTTTACCATGTTGCATAGCCTGGTCTGGAACTCCTGGGATCAACAGACGTGCCAACCTAGACCCTCCAAAGTTCTAGGACTATAGGCATGAGCCACCATGCCCAGCCCATTTGATATTTTTGTGATGACTCTTCCATCAGAACTACAAAGATTAGAAATGATATTACAGTTCACCTGTTCATTAAGGACCTTCCTTAAAAACTGTTTAACTGTGTCCATAGGACCCTGTCTTGCTGTTCCATAGAGAATTTAAAGTAGCATTGATGAAGTAATCTAAATTTCATTCTTTAATCTTTTAACATTTATCAAACTGACTAGTTAATTGACCTGTTTTGCCACAAAAATCTGTCTTTTCTATACATTTCTGGATAAAGAATAATAAAATGGCCATTAATGACTCAAATATAAGTTAATGTAGCCAAAATTTTAAAAATGAAATCAGACAGAGTGAAAATCAAAGAGAGATCATATTTTCTCTCTCAGTAATCATTAGTAAGAAATTAATTTAGAACTCTGAAAAATGTCTTTACAGTCTAAAGTACCAGAGAATAGTTAAGGAAGAATTGTGGAACAACACTATTCTTTAAGGATAATCAATCATGATTTCATAAACATAATTTTTTAAAACATTTTTTGTAGAGACAGAGTTTTGCCATGTTGCATAGGCTGGTCTAGAACTTCTGGGCTCAAGTGATGTGCCAACCTAGACCTTCCAAAGTGCTAGGACTATAGGCATGAGCCACCATGTCCAGTCCATTTGATATTTTTATGATTTGATTTTTTTTTTGTTAATGAGTATTGTTTTATTTAATGTTCTGGAATGTAAGCACAGATATGTTACATAGGTAAACGTGTGTGACCATCTCAATACTTTGAAAGACATGTCAGTAATGACCTTCTATAATACATTTTCTATAGCTAGAAATAATCCATTTAGAATTTTAGCTAAATAGAATTTGTGTCACAGGGAGAAGGAAGGTACAATATACAGGATCAGGGAAACAGTACATAGGTATGCTTTCCTCAGAAAGTATTTTAAACATCTGGTGAGCTCTTCATATCCCATCAATACTCAATTATCAGGCACAAGTGAGAACCTGAACAATTGCAAGCAGGCTTCTTGTAAGATTTAGTAAATCATTTTAAGGATTCTTGCAGCTCCTGTGTAATATTATGTATATGTATTTCCAAACATAGTATCCATGAACGCTAACATGCCTTTTATGTATATTCATTTTAGCGCCTTAATTAACCTGCAATTTCTTGAAACAGAGATCAAATCTTATTGACCTTCATATTTCCCCTGGCCTTAGGCTCATATCTAGATCCCATAAGAAATTATTGATTTCTTGATTAAAAACAACTCATTCAGAAGTTATAAAAGAAAAGCAGTTTTTAGTGGGTTTAATCTATAGTTTTGTCCTCCATTCTCATGTAGTTGTTACTACAATAATAAAAGCAACCATTTATTCTGATTTCAGTAAAACAAATCATTTTTCGGGGGAAAAAGAAATGCTGATAAATTTGATCACTACTGTCTACTACCTACAGTCCTCTATCCCTGGGCCCAACAATATCAGATTCTCTTATCTAACTTCATAAATGTCAACCATGCTTACCAGTTGCATTTAATTGTGTAGTCATATTATTTATGTCTATTTCCTTAACTACAATATAAATTCACATGAAAAGTGGAAGTTTACTTGGTTCCCATTGCATTAAACTGCAATAGAACTTGGCAAAGAGTATAATTTTTATAGATACTATAGATATAAAGAATAATTTAGTGTTTTTTAATAAAAAGAAATGTTATTAAAAAATACTCCATCACCTATGGCCCATTACTTCTTTCCCAACTCACCCCCATGGCCACAGTGACAAAAAGCATACACTTAAAAAATGATTGGCTAATACTAAGGGTATTGTTTTCAGAAAGGTTATACTAATTATCTGTGTGCCAAAGGGCAGCCCCAAAACAAAGTAAATTATGTTGAAGACATGATTAAATTTGTTTAAATTCCTTGTAGATTCTGGATATCAGAACTTTGGTGAAAAGATTGCAAAAATTTTCTTCTGTAGGTTGTCTGTTCATTCTGGTGATAATTTCTTTTGCTGTGCAGAAGCTCTTTAGCTTAATTAGATCCAATTTGTAAATTTTTGCTTTTTGTTCACCCAGAAATCCCATTACTGAACAAAATGGTATTTCATCATTCTATTATAAAGAAATATGCAAGCATAAGTTCATAGTAGCACTATGTACAATAGCAAAGACATGGAATCAAACCAAATGCCCATGAATGATAGACTGGATAAAAAACTGTGAGAGAGATATACACAGTTGCTTTCGATGTTTTCATTATGAAATATTTGACCGTATCTATGCCTATGTCCTGAATGATATTGGCCTGATTTTCTTCTAGGGATTTTATAGTTTGAGATTTTAAGTCTTTAATTCTTCATGAGTTAATATTTGCATAAAGTGTAAGGAAGGGGTCCAATTTCAATTTTCTGCATGTGGCTAGCTAGTTCTCCCAGCACCATTTATTACATAAGGGAATCATTTTCCCATTGCTTGTATTTGTCAGGTTTGTTGAAGTTCAGATAGCTGTAGATATGCACTCTTATTTCTGAAATCTCTATTCTGTTTCACTGGTCTATGTGTCTGTTTTTGTACCAGTACCATGCTGTTTTGGTTACTGCAGCCTTGTAGTATAGTTTGAATCATGTAGCGTGATGCCTCTAGTTTTGTTCTTTTTGCTTAGGATTTTCTTGGCTGTATGGGCTCTTTTTTTGGTTCCATATGAAATTTGAAATAATTTTTCTTTAATTTTGTCAAGAAAATCAATGGTAGTTTAATGGGAATAGCATTGATTCTATAAATTACTTTGGGCAGAATGGCCATTTTCACGATATTGATTTTTCCCATCCATCAGTGTGGAATGTTTTACCATTTGTTTGTGTCTGCACTGACATTTATGTGGCTAACAAACTTATGCAAAAAAGCTCAACATCACTGATCATTATAGAAATGCAAATTAAAACCACAATGAGATACCATCTCATGCCCCTCACCATCAAAACAGACGCTGGCGAGGCTGCAGAGATATAGAAATGCTTTTACACTGTTTATGGGAATGTAAATTAGTCCATCCATTGTGGAACACAGTATGGCAATTCCTCAAAGACCTTAGAACTCAGAAATACCATTTCACCCAGAAATCACCATTCTATTATAACAAAAGATGCAAGCATAAGTTCATAGCAGCACTATGCACAATAGCAAAGACATGGAATCAAACCAAATGCCCAGGAATATATATATGTATATATATATACACACATATACATATACATATACATATATATATATGTATGTATTCCATGGTGTGTGTGTGTGTGTGTGTGTGTGTGTGTGTGTATACACTGTGCAATACTATGCAGTCATAAAAAGGAACACAATCATCCTTTTTTCAGGGATATAGATGAAGCTGGAAGCCATTATCCTCACCAAATTGACACAGGAACAGAAAACTAAACATCACATCTTCTCACTTATAAGTGGGAGCTGAACAATAAGAATGCATAGATACAGGGAGGGGAAAATTACACGCTGGGGCCTATTGCAGGGAGGGGGAGATAGACCATCAGGAAACAGAGCTAATGCATTTTTGCTGAACTAATATCTAGGTGATGGGTTGATAGATGCAGCAGATCACTATTGCACACACTTACCTATGTGATAAACCTGCCATCCTGCATATGCACCACAGAACTTTAAAAAAAAAAAAAAAACATAGAAAATGCCAGTTCCTCCAATTTTAAACATACTCCTTGTACAAGGTTCCTGTGGTTATGTCTGTTTTGGAGACTCCAGGTTTTTTAGAAGAGGATTACTGTAAGCTTTTAAAATATTGAATCACTGTGCTTCTCCAGGAAGGAAAATCACTATGCAGCACTTGCCAAAACTATTTGAACACTGGAGATTTTTAATTTTATTTTACCTTATTTCTGAAGCAGCTGACCATATCCTTAAGAACGAGCATTTCACTGAATGGTAGACTAATAACTCAAGGTTTATGTTAACACAGCCAGAAACCAGATCCTTCTCAAAATATCCTTCAATTTATGCTAATAGAGGATATAGAAGGAAACTGAGGCAGTAGGCATAATCTATGATTCCACACTCTGGTTATTATTTTCATTGTTTTATCACAAATTACATCAGGGTAGATATTGTGTGTTTTAGAGACCTTTTCCCCTCTCTTCGGGGAGTAATATTTAGCATGAAGGACACACAAGTTCCCAACAGCCTGGCATAAATGTAAGTGAGAGTACCAAATCTCACTCCTTCTCTAGAAATAACTAAATTAGAAGTGACTCTGAATTTGAATCCTTAGATTATACCAAACTTTAGAAAGGGAGGCTAAAAAATTGATATACTAAAGTTAAAGCTTCAGTATATACTGAGCTCCTGAACCATATGCTTTATTTAGTTATTTGGATGTAGGCTCTGTTTTACAATGCTTTATTCAATTTCCAAAGGAAAGAATCATATTCTGTTCAACCACCCCAAAGATTGTCATTAACCACTGAGTTTAATTTTATCTCTTAGCTACTATTCAGATAAGAAACACATTTTTTAAGGATTTTTGTTGTTGTTATTGTTGTTATTTTTAATAGCATTTCATTGATTTACTCTAAAATAAATATCAATATTGTTTTAAAAAGTCTTAATGAGGTCTGAGGGTTTGATTTCTGAAATCTCAGATTTATTTATGTAAGTTAGTTAGAGGTAAACAGTTTCTTTAAGTTTTAATAGCTGAAATGCAAGTAGGGCAAGTATTTCAAGCAATACAGATAAGGACAAAACATTCTACTGATCTATTTGGGCTTACAATTGTATAAAAATACCAGAATCAGATGTGTGTGGTGTGTGTGTGAGTGTGTGTGTGTGTGTGTGTGAAAATAAATGGCAATATATGAATGACTTTGTAATATTTTAATCTTAATTTTAATGAAATTATGTAACTCAACTATTAAGCAAACATTTAATTACTACTGGAAGTGAATTTATAATACTTTGATTAAAGATTCAAACCTCCTAAGTAAAAGCAAAATGGAATTGATAGATCAAAGATTACGTTGTAATACTTACTTTGAATATAGTTTAATATCAAATTTAGAATCTGTAAATTTAGTATTAGGTCATTATATTCTTTTCAAAACCACCTAACTAAGTTATCTACAATGGTTTTCAATAACCCCTTAGAGGTGTGATTCTTTGAAAGTAGAATAAGCACTGGTAATGAATTTCATTTCTCGATTGTGTGAGCACACTTTCAGGACAAGATTTTGTAAAGGGTTTTTAATTTATGACTCTTTAAACATTGTTTCTATTTTGTTTTGCTTCCTTCCCTTGAATAATCTGATTTTGCCTTTATTTGAAAATAAAACTTCATGGATATTTTTGTAAGATGTGGATAAGTATTTTCAATCTTGAAGAACACACATCTAAGCCAAGATTTATTAACCTTGAAACACTCACTAAAAACGAGGTCATGATGTTAAGACATTGTGATTGCTGGAAAAAATAATTTTGCCACCATATGTTTTAACTTGAATGTGCTGAAGTTATTTCTTTTAAAAGACAGATACAGGCCGGGCGCGGTGGCTCACGCCTGTAATCCCAGCACTTTGGGAGGCCGAGGCGGGTGGATCACGAGGTCAAGAGATCGAGACCATCCTGGTCAACACAGTGAAACCCCGTCTCTACTAAAAATACAAAAATGAGCTGGGCATGGTGGCACGTGCCTGTAGTCCCAGCTACTCGGGAGGCTGAGGCAGGAGAATTGCTTGAACCCAGGAGGCGGAGGTTGCGGTGAGCCGAGGTCGTGCCATTGCACTCCAGCCTGGGTAACAAGAGCGAAACTCCGTCTCAAAAAAAAAAAAAAGACAGATACAATACTGCAATTTTCCTTTCAGTCTTTGTCTCAATTACCTTCTCCTATTTTTGATGAGCTGGAAGGTTTCAGGGTAATCATTTAAATATGTAAAATGAAACATAAACACCTAACCAACTTTTAATATAATAGTGCTTGGTATGTGGTTTCAATAAGTATTTATTTTTAGTATTTGCTTTATAACATACTTATCACCTTCTAGAAGGAATAGCTAAAACAGTTTCATCAGGTTTGTATTCAATTACAAATTATTCATATTTCCCTTATCTAAATCAAATCTAAAAGAAAGACTATTTAGAGATTATCATTTTACCCTATCATCTGACCATGAAATGAAACTGTAAAAAGTAACGTAAGTTACCTTACATACCTTAAAAGAGAGTAATCACATTTAAAAAAAAAAACAATGAAATGGCAAAAATACGATATAAATGGTATTCAATAAGTAGGCAAGTAAATATAAGAATTTACTATGAAAGTAAACTGATTAAAAAATTTGTCATTAAGAGCTTCTTTTCACCTTGACAGAAGTTTGGATTCAGCACACACACAAATGTGATATAATACAGTACTAGTTTCAGCTACGAGAAGTCCTAGAAGAAGCTATTTATGAGTTTCATGGCATAAATCTTGAAGAAAAATTCCCTATAGTAGAGAGCCAGTGTGGCTTCAGCTTCTTGTTTAATTGGATTATAAACCAGACTACTAAAAATATGTTATATTGTCCAAATATTACCTTTCTGAAAAAAACTTAATAACAAAAAAGAACACAAAGTAGATAGTTGAACAGCAAAGATGAAGACACATATGTAAGTAGAGGAAATCTGACTGCACTTGTTAGGCTATAAATAAATAGAACATTAACCCAGGCTAGCATATTTCTAATTGCATCTTTGCGGAACATTTTGGGGAAAGTCATTCATATAGCCTCTATCCTATTTTTTTAAGTCCTACTGATATAAAAAGGTTATTTTTGTTACCTTTCAAATATCTAAGAGCTGTGATGCAACTCCCAACCTGAAACTATATGGAAACTTAGAAAATAATAAGTAATTGTGCAAACAGTTCTATTTATGCAATTGTTTAGATTACATTTATTGGGATTTATTTTCCTGCATGTACTCTAAAAACATATTTTTAGAGTTTTTATGTATAAATCATATTTATTAAAAATCGAGCTTATTATAGCTTCAAAGTCATCTTAATGTGGGTATTTTAAAGTGAATGGCTGGCAAAGTTTTAAATAGAAGGAGAAAACACCAATTAACTATCAGCATTATCTTCCTTTAGAGCTCTAAATAGGCTTAATTATTCAATAATTCAGATTCATAGAACAGCTTTAACTTTAAGCAATTAGATAAAGAATAAAAGTGATTGTGTGTTTTTATGCAGCCCAGATTTAAATGAAAAATAAAAGTCAAAAAGAAGCAAATACAACCTTATTTTCCTAGTGATCTTTGAAAAGAATGCAAAAATGATAAACTTTAAAAAAGGAAATTCCTTTAGAAAATTTATTTCTGGCTTATATTTTTGAGCAATAAATCATACACATGTCTGATTCAATGATTCTTTTAGTAACACAAATCTTGTTATATCCTTTAATATAATGATTCTGTTTTGGGTGACTTTGATAAGCAAATCTCTCCATGTATAGTAGGCCTGCAAAAAATACAAACCAACTCAAATTTCCAGTATAATTAATGTTGCTACCGTTTGTTAGATTTCACGGGTTTTTTAATAACTGTCATAATATTAGACACGGTAGAAGGGAAATGCCTAGTGATATGTTGCTTTCAGCCCAAATGCTGGCTCTTTCTCAGCTGTCACTGCAACATGAGACTGCTTTTTTATTCTTGGGTGAAGGCCAAAGGAACATCATGCTAGTCTCAATGCAGATGGAAAAGGGCAATGGTGGACCAACGTGAAAGCTCCTGCTCAAAATTGGCATTTGTCTCTTCTTCTCAAATTCCCTTGGCCAAATCAAGGCCATAACCAAGCTTGTTGATGATGTTGGAGAAAGATAGTCTTATTATGGGGACTACAAAAAGTATTTGGTCCAACTATATGACTGGTCACAAATAATGTATTCCTTTTGTCACAAATAGATACTTTCCTTCTTCCCTCGGCTGAGATGCACTCCTAGAAGTCCCATCTAGTCATGCCAAAGGCTAAAAGTCCAGGATCTCGTTGCAGTTTATATGTTGGTTTCTATGTAACCCCTCCAGATCTGAATATCTATAAACTAAAAAGCTCATTATCTGCAGCTCAGGCACTCAGCATACACTGGTGAAACACTGACAGGAAATCTGCCATAAACGCTGGTTTATAAAAAGAAAGAACGAATGGGAGGTGCTACACATTGGCGGTGATTGGCTTATTGAAAGTTCAAACAATTAGCTAGGCAAAATTAGTTATAAGGGGGGAAATACGTATTTAACTCTATAAAGAAATTCTTCCTTGAGAAAGCTGAACTGTTTCTTGGGACGACTTTAAAGTTTATTGATCTGCATTGTTCTTGGTTTACTCTTGGAGTATTCCTGACTTTTCCATTATAATTCTTTGGTACATATGAAGAAAGTACTAGAAAATATGCCAACGTGGGTGCTGAGCAATTTTCTTATCCTGCTTCCTGTCCATAAATGTTTAGAGGCTCAGAATGCGTTGTTAAGTCCCAAGATATCATGGTATTTTATTCAGGTGGATAGCTCTTTGGCAAATACAACCCTCTCAAATTTTGTCTTAATCTCCTTGCTTCCAATCAATGAGTAGTATATGTCAAAACTATATCCATAATCATTTTCTCTCTCTAGACGTCTTACAAATACCATGATTTTATTAGATATTAGTGAGAGACACACACCCCTAGCTTTTTTTTCTCAAGCTATTTTGTCAATTTTGTGTGTTATTAGGCACTATCTTAAAAGATTCAGAGGTGTTAACACCAGGAAAAGAACTGCTTCACAGCTATTTACAAATTTTACTTTTTATTTAAAGTAATTCTCATCTTTATCTTTTACTAGTTAGATATGAGACAACATTAACACTTTCACCCTGTTAACCTTAGAATTTCTTAATCTCAGAATTTCTGAATTCTATTCCACAGTTACCATTGAGCCAACCATCTTCTGGGGTCACCTCTTTTATCATTGTTTTATGAGATAACATAAACATAAATAACTATTGGTTATTTATACAACCAATACTTACAAACATATGTTAGTACCATTCTCGTTCACAATAATTTTGCCTGAAGCCACTGTCTTATTCAGTACCCTATCTTTCTTTCAACTACAACTGGCTCCTCTTATCCACAAGGGATATATTCCAAGACTCCCAGTGGATGCCTGAAAATGTAGACAGCACTGAACCCCATAGTATATTATGTTTTTTCTATACATGCATACATATAATTTATTTTCTTTATTATTTATTTAGTTAAATTTATAAATAAGGCACAGTAAGATATTAATAGCAATAGCTAATAATAAAATAGAACAATTACAACCATTTTCTATAATAAAATGCTAAATAATACTTATAACAATATACTAAAATAAAATTATGTAAATAAAGTCTCTAGCTTTTTAAAAAAGTTTTATTTTATTTTATTCATCTATTTTTGGATCGTGGTTGACCATGGGTAACTAAAACTACAGAAAGTAAAACTGAAGATAAGGGTGGACTACTATAAACAATTAAAGTGACAACAATACAAATAGCTATTGATAGTGGCAGGAGGCAGATAGGGCTGGGTCCCTGGTGAACCTTACCTCCAGGCCAAAGACAGTTTAAAGCCTTAAAGCAAAGCTACAAATCAAATCCCTGGACCAGACTGAGAAATTTTCTTCCTGCTTTGTACACTTTCTTCTGATTAATTCCCACTTTTCACCTATTTTACATATACCTACTCTTTCCTAATTTGTTTTCTACTCTGTCATGCTCATCTTTAAATGCTGTCTCCACTTTAATCTTTTATGCACACTCACAAACCAGTCAACATGCACTCCCCATTCTGAGTCCATAAATAACCCCAGACCCAACCACACTGAAAGAGATACCACCCAACTGTGGGCATGAGGAACCAACCCTCACATCTTCTCTCCAATGAGAGCTGTTCTGTGGCTCAATAAAATTCTTCTTCACTCATCCTCACCTTTCAACTCTCAACATATCCACATTTTTCTTTGGCATGGGACAAGAGCTCAGGAATTGCTGAACTTGGGTTAAAGCTATAACACAGGTGGGTTGAGTGGTCAGGGTGCCTCTAGTGGCAGACCTGAGACCAAGAGAAGCCTGGGTGGGGGGATGTCACTAGCTGGAGTTCTAGGATGGTATAGTGAACAAGAAAAATCCTGCATCATATGACCAAGTTTGCACATGCATAAGCAACAGCTGTGTCACAACTGCCACCAGGATATCAATGGTAGTAAGACACCATCTTAACTTTCAACATGTTCAATGGGAAAAAGAAGTGCCTTAAAATCACTCATTCGTTACATATTTATTTAGCAACTAACACGTGCCTGGCATAGTGGCAAGAATGGTTTTATCAAATCTTTCCCAAATACGCAATAGAGATGATCATTTTTTCCAGCCTATAACAAATTCCATGCTAGCTACTGCAGGGTTCTAATGTCAATCATGTAAGTTTTAGGATTTTTATTTGTCTATCAACCAATGTAAGCAATTTTTATATCAACTTTCAATGGATTATATTATAGCAACAAACATCCTGCAAACCTTAGTAAGTTACAACAACTAATTTATTTTTTTCTTTCATTACATGCTAGGCTCTAGGTCAGCAGTGACATTGCTTCACATGTTTCTTTTTGAAATCTAGGCTAGAGGAACGTATTCTACCTGAGAGATAATAGTCTCATAACAGAGGGCAAAGAGCAATGGCAGAATCACCTAACAACTCTTAAATTATATGTTTAGAAGCGGCATATGGTAATTATATTCATGTGTCATGTCAAAGCAACCCTCGTGTCTAATGTGTTAGAGAAGTATAAAATTTTTCCACAGTGTCATACTATCACAGTTTGGAGATAAGATGTTCATATTGCATGCTTCAAGGGTAGAATAAAATAGGTACTGTCTAAATTTCTTAAAGGCCAGTAAAAAATATCAACCTCAGAAAATATTTTCTCACAAAGCTCAGTGCCATAATCTGAGACCAATGAGTATTTAACCTCTTTAATAATTATTTTGTATTTTATTCAGTTTATTATGGGATTTCTAAAGCCAATTATATTAAAGGTCAGCATAACTATTAACATGGAGAAATAATTTCTATTGAGGCCCAGTACTGACATCTGAAACCCATGCTTTTGAACATTTATTTTGAAATCAGCAGAGGAAAAGCTGTATAAAAAAATGTAAGCTTATAAATATACCTAATACTTTGATGTTTAAGATGAGAGTATTTTTCTACTAACCTACGCCCAGTTACATACCTCAGATCTTAATTCCAACTACAGCAAGGGTCAGCAAATTATAGCCTGCAGGCCAAATGTAGTTCACCACCTGTTTTAATATATAAAGCTTATTGAGATTCATTATGCTCATTAGTTTATAGATTTTTATAGCTTTTTTTGCACTCAGAGGAAGGGTTGAGTTATTGCAACTGTTACAATATGGCCCATTATAGGGAATTTTTTATTGTCTGGTTATTCACAGAAAAATTTAGCTAACCTCTGCTCTATAGCAATAAACTTGAATTAATCAGTAAACTTTAATGTAAATAAATAATTTGACATTGAGAGATTAAGATGTGTTATGTCACACTGAAGATCACATATCATATTGAAAAGCAATCAATTTTCTATATCAAAATAGCTTCAAATTCCTTCATAGTCTATGTCCTTGTGTTGAAATTCGACAATATAACTTATAAAACCTAAATAAAATTATTGATTTGATGTTTCTATTATATGGCTGTAAGTAAATTCAGGAGGTGCTTTTAAAAAAATTTAGTATCAGATAGATAGTAATAAGTTCATGTATTAGTCATGATCCTCCAAAGAAATAGAACCAATAGGAGATATAGAAATAGGTACACATAAATTATTAAAATCGGCTCATTTGATTATGTAGGTTGAGAAGTCCCAAGATCTCCCATGTATAAGCTAAAGAACCAGGCACCCCTGAGGTGTAATTCAGTCTGAGTGCAAAGGTTATCTAATGTCTGAGGGCAGGAGAAGATGAATGTCCCAACTCAAGAATAGAGAACAAATTCACCTTTCCTATACCTTTTTGTTCTATGGGGCGTCATCTGATTAGATAATGTATACCTACATTAGTGAGGGTCATCTTTTTACTCAGTATTCCAGTTCAAATATACGTAGATACCTTTTGCTAAGGCATGGTTGCTGATACTGAAATAGACTATTTAATACAAAATGCATTTACGGCAAAAATCTTTATGACAAAGCCATTAAGATGTGTTTGACTGAACCATTCTTACACCACATTTGGAAAAGGCCTTCCTAATCAGTACTCCAAATGGCAGGGAACACTTCTACTCTATTCAGTTATCATTAAAGTCTGGTCAAATGTGTCAAGGATCTGAAAGAATAATCTCATATCACAAACGCTCATAAATGACATAATCAATATATTATTGTAATTCAATGCTCTGGAATATTACCTGGCTAACATGGTTTGGCTGTGTCCCCACTAAATCACAACTTGAATTGTAGCTCCAGAATTCTCATGTGTTATAGGAGGGACCCAGGAGTAGGTAAGTGAATCATGGGGGCTGGTCTTTCCCAGGCTATTCTTATGATAGTGAATAAGTCTCATGAGATATGATGGGTTTATCAGGGGTTTCCGCATTTGCTTCTTTCTCATTTTCTCTTGCTGCCACCATGTAAGAAGTGCCTTTCACCTCCTGCCATGATTCTAAGGCCTCCCCAGCCATGTAGAACTGTAAATCCAATTAAACCTCTTTTTCTTCCCAGTCTCAGGTATGTCTTTATAGGCAAAGTGAAAACAGACTAATACAGCAAATTGGTACCAGTAGAGAGGGGCATTGCAAAAAAGATACACAAAAATGTGGAAGCGACTTTACAACTGGGTAATAGGCAGAGGTTGAAACAGTTTGGAGAGCTCAGAAGACAGTAAAATGTGGGAAAGTTTGGAACTTCCTAGATACTTGTGAAATGGCTTTGCCCAACATGCTGATAGCGATATAGACAATAAGGTCAAGGCTGAGGTGGTCTCAGATGGAGATGAGGAACTTGTTGGGAACTGTAGTAAAGGTGACTCTTGTTACGTTTTAGCAAAGAGACCATTGGCATTTTGCCCCCTCCCTAGAGGTTTGTGGAACTTTGAACTTGAGAGAAATGATTTAGTGTATCTGGTAACAGAAATTTCTAAGCAGCATAGCATTCAAGAAGTTACTTGGGTGCTGTTAAAGGCATTCAGTTTTATAAAAAAGCAGAGCATAAAAGTTTGGAAAATTTGCAGCCTGACTATGCAATAGAAAAAAAAAAAAAGAAAACATTTTCTGGGGAGAAATTCAAGTCAGCTTCAGAAATTTGCATAAGTAGCAAGGATTCTAATGATAATCCCAAAGATCATGAAGAAAATGTCTCCAGGCCATGTCAGAGACTTTCATGACAGCCCCTCCCAACACAGACCTGTAGGCCCAGGAGGAAACGGTGGTTTTGTGGGATGGGCCCAAGGTCCCTGTGTTGTGTATGGCCCAGACACTTAGTGCCCTGTGTCCCAGCCACTCCAGCCATGGCTGAAAGGGGCCAATGTACAGCTCAGATTGTGGTTTTAGAGGGTGGAAGCTACCAAGTCACATGGTGTTGAGCCTGCAGGTGCACAGAAGACAAGAATTGAAGTTTGGGTATTAAAGCTATAATACCAATATGTATTATAGCTTTAACCCAGGTTCAGCAATTCCTGAGCTCTTGTCCCATGCCAAAGAAGAATGTGGATATGTTGAGAGTTGAAGGATGAGGATAGGTGAAGAAGAATTTTACTGAGCCACAGAACAGCTCTCGTTGGAGAGAAGATGTGAGGGTTGGTTCCTCATGCTCACAGTTGGATGGTATCTCTTTCAGTGTGGTTGGTTCAGGATTTTATAAAATCTAGACTCTGCCTAGATTTCAGAAGATGTATGGAAACCCTTGAATGCCCAGGAAAAAGTTTGCTGCAGGGATGAGGACCTATAGAGAACTTCTGCTAAGGCAGCACAGAAGGGAAATGTGGGGTCAGAGCCCCGACACAGAGTCCCTACTGGGGCACTGCCTAGTGGAGCTGTGAGAGGAGAGCCACTGTCCTCCAGACCCCAGAATCGTAGATCCACCGTGCACGTGGAGAAGCCACAGACACTCAATGCCAGCCTGTGAAAGCACCAGGAGGGAGGCTGTACTCTAAAGAGCCACAGGGGTGGAGCTGCCCAAGACCATGGAACCCACCTCTTGCATCAGTGCAACCTGGATGTGAGACTTGGTATCAAAGGAGATCATTTTGGAGCTTTGAAATTTGACTGCCCCACTGGATTTCAGCCTGGCATGGGCCCTGTAACCCTTTTCTTTTGGCCAATTTCTCCCATTTGGAATGGCTGTATTTACCCAATGTACCCCCATTGTATCTAGCAAGTAACTAGCTTGCATTTGATTTTACAGGCTCACAGGCAGAAAAGAGTTGCCTTGTCTCATGTAAGACTTTGGACTGTGGACTTTTGGGTTAATGCTGAAATGAGTTAAGAATTTGGGGGACCATTGCGAAGGCATAGTTAGTTTTGAGGTTTTGAAACATGAGGACATGAGATTTGGAGGGGACAAGGGCAGAATGATATGGTTTGGCTGTGGCCCCACTAAATCTCCACTTGAATTGTATCTCCCAGAATTCCCATATGTTGTGGGAAGAAAGAAGGGGGAGGTAATAGAATCATGGAGTCCAGTCTTTCCCATACTATTCTCATGATAGTGAATAAGTCTCATGAGATCTGATGGCTTTATCAAAGGGTCTCTGCTTTGGCTTCTTCCTCAGTTTCTCTTGCTGTCCCCATGTAAAAGGTACCTTTCACCTCCTACCATGATTCTGAGGCCTCCCCAGCCATGTGGAACTGTAAGTCCAATTAAACTTCTTTTTCTTCCCAATCTCAGGTACGTCTTTATGAAAATGAACTAATACAATGACCAAAAGATAGTATCAATCTATATATAATAATATTGGAAGACATACTGTGAAGTAAAATAATAGAATTATTTATTTTGATATAATGCAGTTTGTGGAAAAATTCTTATCTGTGTAACATATATATATATTCTTGAGAACACTGGGAATCTGACGTGATATACCAAATTTTAACTATAATTTAATCTGGGAAGAAAAATATAAAGAATAGAGATGGGCATCTTGAAGTGATTGTGATTCATATTTGTGTACTTTTCAAAAATTAAATGGTAAATGTATAGAATTCTTAATGTCAAAAATACTATCTTATCGTTAAGGTTTATGAAGAATTTAAGCTACCCTTACAGAAGTATAGTGGAACACATTTGTAGAATTGTAAGGCATTGAAAGCAGTCCTCTAACAATGGGAAGGAACAATGCAGCTTGGTTATTAGGCTCTTAAATGATGACCTGGAGTCTGTTCAAGAAAAACTCATGGGAAGAGAGATACAATGTAAACTGACATTTTGGGGGAGCTATTCTGAGAAAGCTGTTCTTTGTGAAAGAAGTACTTGACAATCACTTAAAGGTGCACATTTCCAAATATCCTAAAAGCAATGTGAAAGGCTGTGAAAATAAGGAAACAGTTTGTAAGTATGTGTGACATTGTGCAGCAATTCCGTATTTGTAGACAACAAAGTTTAAGCCTTTTCAAAACTCTGCTTTTATACACAAGAATAGAGAGAAGGGTATGAGGAAATCATGCCAGACCCCGGACTGAAGATCAATCACAACCTAACTTTCTATGGGGGAGTATTTTGTAGTTTGTTGGTAATTGAAGGAATATCAAGTCTTATCTGTAACAAGTCTAAGTCAGGTGCTACAGAAAAACTTGAGCACTTTTGCTATGATCAGAACTGATTTTGGATTTCAATTAAGAAGACAAAACTAATTATTTCAATTACAGTAAATTATTCAAAATTATATACATGTTGCTACTGAATAATATAACTGCAAACAATTAACTAACAGCCTCTCAGTTGTAATGAGCTGTAAAATTGTCAGAAATGTATTTTATGAGTGTTAATAACTTATAGATTTTTAAAATTTAGACTTGATAATGATTAGCTATCGGTTGGATTAATGGTAGAAGACATTTCTAAATGCAAAGAAAATATGATTAGTTTACATACTTTTGTATTTGAGCGAGTTTTTAGGAAATCACCACTCTCTGAGATATGATTGTGAGTCCTTTATTGCTGGTGATCGAAAGACAGCCCATACTCAAAATCTCTTGGTCCCGAGGAAGAGGTTTGATTTCCTTTTATATGTTGCTCAGGATAAGGTGGGTAAAGCAGAATTTTACATAAGCAGAATAAGCAAGTTAGGAGAGGAGGCTGGTAACCAGCAGGCAGGAGGCTCCCATGACTGCTGATTAACTAAGGAAGGCATGCAAGCCGTTCCCATGATTGCTGGTTACCAAGGGGGTCATTCAGTACTTTCCATATAATCAATGAAGAGGATATTCACAATAGCAAATGGGCTTGTCAAGCAGGGTATGGTTACAACCGTTATATGTTTTTATGGTTCTAAGCACAACATGACCCAGCACCGTGTGACCCAGGTATGCACTCAAGGGAGGAATGGTGGGGGGAGAAGCCAAGATGGAGTCAGTCAGGCTCACTTCTAAGATAGAGTTGGTTTGGTTCACCTCAATACTACATAAAATCGCTGTTTAATGGTATTCCTTAATATTTTCATTTCAAAAATTGCATTAAGATTGTCTCTAACTATGGTATTTTAATGAACGACTGAGAATAATGACTTCAAAAAGTATCTAAAAAGATAGTCAACACAACCTTAAATGCTACATATTTAGTAAATATTCATTTAAACCATACTATGTGTCAGATACAATATTGAGAAAGGCAGAATAAACAAAGATAGCTTTGTTATATATACAAAGAACTCATACAAAATTAAAACACCTAAGAAAACACATCATTAATATTTGCTTTGAACTTCTTACACAGAATGTAAAATGGGACAACTCAAAATATAGTTATTAAATAATAAACTATAGAGAAAAATTCACAATGCTGCTTTATGTTTTACTTCAGCATGTATAAAAGCACTGAAAACTCTCTACTGTCCAATGTGTCCAAATATTCTATTTATAAAATCTCTTCTTAAAAGAACTTAATTTTGAAGCTCTCCAAAATATAAGAAATAAAACATAAGTGGTAAATCTTATACACTGAACTGGCATCTATTCAATAAGAACTTAAAGAGGTCAAAGCACTTTACTCCCATTTAATGCTGTCAATATACCTAAACAATTCTTTACAAAATTCATTATGATTAATATAAATAGGTGATGTTTTATTACATATTTTCCCCTTTAGACTATAAGCTCTTTGAGGGCTGGACTATACTCCTCATGCATTTTATTTAGCAGATTCTTAATACATATATGTGACACAAGTAAATAAATTAATGGCTCTTGGAGAATATATAGTAATTAAAATCATTCATGAAATATATTTATATTTTAGGGAATATATAAAAATGTCAACAATTACAAGACAGAATCAAAGAAAGCACAATATAGGGAATGTAGGATCACTGTTTTTTAATCTAACTATCTACAATGCTGAGTAAGGAAATCAGTTTTTGGAGAGGCAGAGCAAGATGGCAGAATAGAAGACTCCACTGCTAGTCCTTTCTGTAAGGACTAATTTAACAACTCCCTTCACAGGAAAAACATCTCTATAAAAACCAAAAATCTGATGAGCCTTCATAGTACCTGTTTGTTTGTTTTTCTTTATTTCTTCTAAAGAAACAAACAAACAAAAAACAGGATAGATGTGCAGAATGCAGGTTTGTTAGATAGGTACACATATGCCATAATGGTTTGCCACACCTATTCACTCATCCTCTAAGTTTCCTCTTCTCATCCCTTCACCCAACAACAGGCCCTGTTGTGTGTTGTTCCTCTCTGTGTGTCCACGTGTTCTCATTGTTCAACTCCCACTTATGAGTGGGAATATGTGGTATTTGGTTTTTTGCTTCTGTGATAGTTTGCTGAGGATAATGGCTTCCAGGTTCATCCATGTTCCTGCAAAGGACATGATCTCATTCATTTTTATGGCTGCATAGTATTCCATGGTGTATATTTATTTCACTTTCTTTATCCAGTCTATGATTGATGGGCATTTGTGTTGTAAATGTCCAGCAAAACCCTAGAAGAAAACCATAAAAACCCCAGAAGAAAATCTAGGCAACAGCAATCAGGACATTGGCATGGCAAAGACTTCAGGACAAAAATGTCAAAAGCAATTGCAACAAAAGCCAAAACTGACAAATGGGATCTAATAAACTAAGAGCTTCTGCACAGCAAAAGAAGCTATCCTTAGGGTGAACATGCAACCTACAACATGGGAAAAAAATTTTGCAATCTACCCATCTGACAAAGGTCTAATATCCAGAATTTACAAGAAACTTAAACATATTTACAAGGAAAAGACAAACAACCCCATCAAAAATTAAGCAAAAGATATGCACAGACACTGCTCAAAAAAAGACCTTTATGTGGCCAACACACATATGAAAAAAAGCACAGCATCTCTGACCATCAGAGAAATGCAAATGAAAACCACAATGAGATACCATCTCATGCCAGTCAGAATGGCGATTATTAAATAGTCAGGAAACAATAGATGTTGGCAAGGCTGTGGAGAAATATGAATGCTTTTATACTGTTAGTGGGGATGTAAATTACTTCAACCATTGTTGAACTATAACAGTATGGCAATTCCTCAAGAATCTAGAACCAGAAATATCATTTGACCCAGCAATCTCATTACTGGGTATACACATAAAGGAATATACATCATTCTACTATAAAGACACATGCACAAATATGTTTATTGCAGCACTATTTCAATAGCAAAGTACCTATTTTTATCTGTTTCACTAAAAGAGATGCTAAAGAGATAGGAAAAAACAATCCTGAATTGCTGATACCACTTCTTCCCCACCTACTGGCAGCATGGTGCATATCGCATCTCTCACCACCTGGAGGGAGAACACAGCAACTGTGAAGCATTGAACTCAATGCTGTCCTGTAAGAGCAGAATGGGAAACTGGACTAAACTCAGCTGTTGCCCTCCCATGGAGGGAGCATTTAAACCAGCCCCAGCTTGAGGGGAATCACTCATCCCAGTGGTCTGAATTTGAGTTCCCACAGACTTTGCCACCATGGGCTAACTGCTGTGTTTCTAAAGGAACTGGAATGTCAGTCTAGGCCATAAAAACTGCAACTTTTAGGCAAGTCCTAGTACTCAACTAGGCCCAGAAAGAGTAGACTGCAGAGACACACGGCCTACTGAGATACCAGCAATGGCAGCTGGAGTGCTGGCATCGCTTCTTCTCTAACTCTAGACTGCACTACTCAGGGTTCCAAAGAAGACCCTTTCCTTACTCTTGAAAAGAAGAGAGGGAAGAATGGAAAGGGCTTTGTCTTGCATCTTGGATACCAGAATAAGGTATCCATCAGAGTCCTGAGGCTCTAGCTCCCAAGACAACATTTCTAGACATACTCTGGGCCAGAAGGGAGCCCCCTGACTTAAAGGAAAGGGCCCAGTTCTGACAGCACTCATCACCTGTTCACTTGACTTTTGGATAACGTTTTTGAACCTGTCCATAGCCAGAGGGCAGCCCACTGCCCTGAATGATGAATCCCATGTCAAGCAGCATTCAGAGAAGCTGACTTAAGAGACAATGGGTCTTAAAAAATATCCACAGTAGTCTGGCACTACTCCTCATGGCCTGGGGTGGTAGTGGCTATGGAGTAAGGCTTCTCTGCCCTTGGAAAGGGGAGGGAAGAGGGGGAAATTCTTCATCCTATGGTTTGTGTGCCAGAACGGCTGCAGTACAATAGAACACCAGGTAGACTTCTAAAGCTTTTGACTCCAGTACATGACTCCCAGATGACACCTCTGGACCCACCTGGGCCCTGGGGGACCTCTGCACTGATGGGAAGGACGCAGGCCTTGCTGGCTTTGACACTGGCCAATTGTAGAAGTCCAAGACCTTGAGCAAATCTAGGCAATAGCCAGGTTGTGGTTATCAGCAGGCCTTAGACCAGACCTAGGCCTTGGGCATGATCCAGCACTGTGCTGGATTCAGGTTTGACCCAGCACAGTCATAGCGTTGGTGGCCACAGGGGTACTTGTCATTATTCCCCCAGATTTTGGTGGCTCCAGAGAGAGAGAGAGAGAGAGAGAGAGAGAGAGAGAGAGAGAGAGAGAAAGAGAGAGAGACTCTGTTTGTTTTGGAGAAACAGGGAGAGGATAACCTGGTAATTCAGATAAATCTCTCAGATCTTGTCTAAGGTCATCAAGGTGGTACACCTATATGAGTTGGCAGGATCCAAGGCATTACTGGGTTAGGGTTGTCCCCATAAGCAGATACAGCTTAGATCACAAAATACAAGTCATTTCAAACTTTTAGAAAGCCTTTCCAAAAAGAACAGCTACCAATAAGCCCAAACAATTAAGAGCGAAATAGATACCTAACTCTTTACCGGCCAGACACTGAAGAACATATACTGGCATCAACACTATCCAGGAAAACAGGACCTCACTGAATAAACTAAATAAGATATTGAGGCCAATCCTGTATAACAGAGATAGGTGGCCTCTCAGACAGAGAATTTAAAATAGCTTTTTTGAGACAACTCAAAGAAATTCAAGATAACTCAGAGAAGGAAATCAGAATTCTATTAGATAAATTTAACAAAGAGATTGAAATAATTAAAAAGAACCAAGCAGACATTCTAGAGCTGAAAAATTCAATTGGCATACTGAAAAACCCACTAGAGTCCATTAATGCAGAATGCATCAAGCAGAATAAAAAAATTAGTGAGCTTCAAGATAGGCTATTTGAAAATACACAAAGACCAAAGGGAAAAACAGTAAAAAATATAAAACATGTCTACAGGATCTAGAAAAACAACGTCAAAAGGGCGAATCTAAGAGTTATTGGCCTTATGAAGGAAGTAGAGAAAGAGGGGTAGAAAGTTTACTCAAAGGGATAATAACAGAGGACTTTCAAACCTGGAGAAACATATCAATATCCAAGTAAAAGAAGGTTACAGATCACCATACAGATATAATATAAATAATACTACCTCAAGGCATTTAATAATCAAACTCCCAAAAGTCAAGGATAAAGAAAGTATCCTAATTCCAGCCAGCCACCTGTAGCAGCACTGCACCTACCAGGGACAGAGTGAGATCCCAATCCTGTTCCCCCCTCACTGTGTGGGGCCTCCCAACCAGGCCTCCAACCATCCCCACCAGCGTTTTCCACCCAAAAGAGATGTGAATCCTCCCTGGGAGAGAGCCCTCAACACAGGAGTAATCAGATTCATAAAGCAAGTTCTTAGAGACCTGCAAAGAGACAAGGACCCCCACACAATAATAGAAGAGAGTTTAACACTCCACTGTCAGTATTATATTGATCATTGAGGCAGAAAATTAACAAAGATATTCAGGACCTGAACTCAACATTGGACTCAATGAATCTGATAGACCTTTACAGAACTCTCCACCCAAAAACAATAAAGTAGACATTCTTCTCAGTGTCACATGGCACAAGCTCTAAAATTGACAACATAATTAAACACAAACAATCTTCAGCAAATGCAAAAGAATGAAAATCATGCCAAACACACTCTTGGACCACAGTGAAACAAAAATAGAAGTCAGTATTGCTGTTTAAAGAATATTTTAATTTCCATCTTGATTTCGTTTTTGCCCAATGCTCCTTCAGGAGCAGGTTATTTAATTTCTGTGTATTTGCATGGTTTTGAAGGCTCCTTTGGAGTTATTTTCATTTTTATTTCACTGTGATCTGAGAGAGGGCTTGATGTAATTTCAATTTTCTAAAATTTATTCAGGCTTGTTTTATGGCTTATCACATGGTCTATCTTGCAGAAAGTTCCATGCATTGTTGAATAGAATGTGTATTCTGTGGTTGTTAGATGAAATATTGTATATATGTGCATATATATATATATATATTTGTTAAGTCCATTTGTTCCAAGGTATAGTTTAAATCCATTGTTTCTTTGTTGCCTTTCTGTCTTGATGGCCTGTCTAGTGCTGTCAGTGGAGTATTAAAGTCCCTCACTATTATTATGTTGCTGTCTATCTCACTTCTTAGTTCTATTAGTAATTGTCTTATAAATTTGAGAGCTCCAGGGTTAGGTGCCTATATGTTTAGGATTGTGATATTTTCCTGTTGGACAAGGCCTTTTACCATTATATATTGTCCTTGTCTTTTGGATATAAGGCAGTAACAAATGCTGGCAAGGATCTAGAGCAAAGGGAACCCTTGTACACTGTTGGAGGGGATGTAAAGTAGTACAACCACTGTAAAGGACACTTTGGAGGCTCCTTAAAAAACTAAAAATTGAGCTACTGTATAATCCAGAAACCCCACTGCTGGCTATATACCCAAAAGAAAGGAAACCAGTTTATTGGGTAGATATCTGCACTCCTGTGTTTTTGCAGCACTGTTCACAACAGTTAAAATTGGGAAGCCACTTAAGTGCCCCTTAACAGAATAATAGACCAAGAAAATGTGGCACATATACACAATGAAGTACTAGTCAACCATAAAAAACTAAGATCCAGCCATTTGCAACAACATGGATGGAACCAGAGGTCATCATATTAAGTGAAATAAACCGGACACAGAAAGAGAAACATCCCATGTTCTCACTTATTTGTAGGATCTAAAAATCAAAACAGTTGAACTCATGGACATAGAGACTAAAAGGATGGTTACTAGAGGCTGGGAAGAACAGTAGGGGTCATAGTGGGTAGGTGAAGACAGTTAATGGGTACCAAAAAATAGTTGGGAAGAAGAAATAAGACCTGCTATTTGATAGCACAACAGGATGATGACAATCATAACTAAACTGCACATTTTCAAGTTACTCATAGTGTAACTGGATTGTTTGTAACTCAAAGGTTAAATGCTTGAGAGGATGGGTACTTCATTCTCCATGATGTGCTTATTTCACATTACACGCCTATGTCAAAACACCTCATGTACCCCATAAATATATGTACCTACTATGTACCCACAAAATTAAAAAGAGAAAAAAGAAAATCATTGTTGGTTAGAGCACAACCGCCCTGCCTATTCATTCAACAAATATTTACTGAGCACCTACTATGTGCCAGGCATTCAAAGGTGAATCAGCGAGCATCATTTATTTCATGTTTACAGAAATCACTTGATTCTGCAATCCCATTAGTAGGTATCTTCCCAAAGAATAAGAAATTATTATATCAAAATGAACTCAACATTGGACTTAATGGATCTGATAGACCTTTACAGAACTCTCCACCCAAAAACAATAAAGTAAACATTCTTCTCATTATCACATGGCGATGAGACATGTGGAGTGTTATCTGCACTTGTATGTTTATTGCAGCATGATTCACAATAACAAAGACAGGGAATCAACTTAAGCATCTATCAACTAATGATTCAATAAAGAAAATACATGTGCAATGGGATACAATTCAGCAATAAAAAGTGACATACTATCTTTGCAATAACATGGATGAAACTGGAAGCCAATATCTTTTTTTTTTTTTTTTTTTTTGAGAAGAAGTCTCGCTCTGTTGCCTAGGCATGACCTCGGCTCACTGCAATCTTCGTCTCCCGGGTTTAAGTGACTCTCCTGCCTCAGCCTCTCAAGTAGCTGGAACTAGAGGTGCCCACCATCACGCCAGGCTAATTTTCGTAGTTTTAGTAGAGACAGGGTTTTACCATATTGGCCAGGCTAGTCTCAAATTCCTGACCTTGTGATCCACCCGCCTCAGCCTCCCAAAGTGCTGAGATTACAGGCATAAGCCACTGCACCCCGCCTACAGGCCAATATCTTAAGTGAAACAATGCAGAAAGTCAAATACATGTTCTCACTTATACGTGGACGCTAAATAATATGTGCAAATGGACATAAAGTGTTGAATGATAGATATTGGAGACTTGGAAGGGATGGAGATGGAAGAAGGGTGAGAAATGAGGAATTACTCAGAGTGCAATGTACATTATTCTGGTAACAGAGACACTAAAGCCCAGATTTCATCACTCCAGAATATAGACATGTAACAAAATTACAGTTGCACCTCTTAAATTTATACAAATGTATAAAATAAGTATATGCCTATCTTTTTCTGCTTCTTATTTTAAAAGTCACAAGATAAGGACACACTTAAAATAGGCACAGTGAAGGTTCTAGTAAGAATGAGCCAGTTGCTGCAAAATCTTTGTATACAAAGAACATTTACCTCTGCAAAAGACGTTGAGGCTTTTGTGTCACTATTATTTATAGAGTATCCTCAGAGGACTGGAACCAGACAAGGCAACCAAAAATGATACAGATCTAAATATAAAGCAGTACTATTATAAAAATTCTCTTTCAGAGAGGTGCTAAATATGAAAATGTGTGTGTTTCAATTCTAGGCCCCATTATGTAATTTGCAGTACTGCCCTTAATTTTCTTCCCAGTCTCCTAAAATCACTTTGGTCAGCCACCCTTATCTGGAAGTGTCTTGATTTTGGCATTTTGTGAGTCTGTAATCGTGAATAATCCAAACTTGTTTCTATCTTTCTGGTAGAGAAAGAAAAGCAGGGTACCGATGATCTAAATTGCTGCCTTGTAACTAGACAAGGAAAGTCAAATATGAAGAACATAGATTGAAGATGTTTAATCTTTTTGAAGAGAATAAAAAGATTACTTAATAATTGACAAAATCCAAGCTGGTTTTTGAAGAACTTTGTTTCTTATTCAAATAAACTTTTAAGCTCTCTGTACATCATTTCCAAGATTGAAAAGGTATTAACCTATAATAGAAAAAAATTTCTATATCTGGTTTGCATGTAATTCATTTCAGAGGAGAGACATGTACATTGCTCATCTTTTTCTACTACCACTTAGAGAAAAATGTTTAAATTGCTTTCAAATATTACTCAGACTGCTAGGTGGGTCAACCGGGATATGTGAATATTTGCATTTATTTTTATTAACAAAAACTGGGAAAAGCTTTAAAATGAAAGTACTGCTTATTCTATAAATACAATGATAATTGTTTTCAATGGAAATACATTACCTTTTTTTTTTTTTTTTTTCGTGCCGGCACTCAGCTGTGAAGCTATAAGTACAATTAACAGTTCAGATGAAAAGTGCTAGAACATGAGGTGGAAAAGTGAGAACTTTGTTATATCTCCTGAGTTTCTATTATTACCAAGTTTCTTTTCCTCTCACTTCATTTTATCACCTCTAGCACCTTACTTCAGGAAATACAGAAATATAAAACAGAAAAAAAACATGTTTACACTACACTTTGATAATCCAGATAGTTTGATACACACTGTGTATCTACATTTCCCAAAAGTAGGTTACATGAATAACAGTTTTAAAAGAGGGTTTTAAATAATATCCCAATTAAATATCCAACAAGGAGAATTCTTTTAGTTACAGTAGTTCAGTAACTATAGTCATGACATATATTTGGGCATTAATAAAGAATTTCTGGTAAGAAATACTGTGATAAAAAGATCAACCAGTAAGATTGGGTACTGTGACATAAAACATGCACATATTTGCTAAAATCTATGCATCAAAAGATATATCGTTAAATATTTCAAAACACTATATAATTCATTTAAGGTCAATTTTCTTTGAATAGCTGTAAGGTATAACAGTTCTCTTTCTCATATGTCACATTTTAGTTTATCTTCTATGATGGCTAATTTAATTTGATGTTTTATACAAGGGGTTAAGTACGTATCACAAATAATAAGAGACTCTGGAATGATTAATCTCATGAATAGAAGACATAAAAGGCCTCTAAAGATACTGAAGATTTTGACTTGCAGGGCAAAGCTAGGCCAAATTCAGTAATTTGGCATCTTGCTCAGTAATGCTGGAAGCAAAATTAATTTTTCTATAGTCAGGATAAAGATAGCTAGATGAAGGAAGTTAGAATATTTAACAAAAACTTATTGATCATTATAATAAAGCCATATATAGTGAATGATTGGAGGTCATGAAAAAACAGCCAACCCAGACTTGTGGCTGATGTAACTAGCATGTGAATGTCATGGGACATTTCAGTGGGGCTGATAAATGAAGTGATTCATAAAAAATGACATGCAGTTATACAGGCAAAATGTGAGATGAAAGCTTTGAAATGGAAGTGGGAAAAATTGAGAAAATAACTGAGAATGCCATAAGTAATCATTTACAGGTAAGCAGAAGTATTGTCAACTATTAATGAAAATGCAGATGAGATTAGATAGTATTAATTTGTAGTAAAGCCAGTCAGTTCAGTTTCTTGTCACCAACAAACAGGAACAGTTTGGTAGTATGAAAAAGGGAATTATACATTGTGAATAATGAAGTCTCCTAGAGTGTGATTGTGCCAGCAGAGAAACTTTATTAAAACCCCAGGTCAAATTCCAATTGCTAAAATCATCCCTAGATTTCCAGCTTCACTGACTACTCTCTTTCGGAAATAATCCTGATCCTATATGAATAACCAGTGACGGCTCATACGCTATCCACTGGATGTTGATTGGTGAGTAGAGGACCACCATCAGATCCGGTTTACCCCGTATAATAATTTTCAGCTCAAGATCTTAAACAGAATGGGGACAATGGTGAATGCATTATTCTCATGGTTGACATTAGGAGCCTGGCTATTACCAGAAGAGTGTAATCATTGGAAATATTGTTGACAAAGAAATTTAAAACCACCATGATGTCATTGGGAATTACACATCCACTGTGGGTTGGGACAGCAGTCCATGGGAAAGAGAGACAGATTCTCCATATCTGACCAGGGCACAGCGCAGCAGTAGATGATAAGAAGAGGAATCCAGCAGCCAGTGGGCTGTGACTTAGGGTGTGCAAATTGGTAGGGCAAGGGCCTTGGACACCATTGAAAGTCTGCATTCTGCTATATTAAATTGCAAGAAATAAACAAACGAACAAAACACATTGACAGGCTGTGAGAGAGATGGGTAGAAGAAATAAAATGTTTTATATTTTAGTATCTTTAGAGACGCTTTTTCCTTGCTTTTTAAACATGGGCCTCTCCACATACATTTTGTGCTGGGCCTCACAAATTATGTAGCCAACCTCGGTACTCAGAGTGAAAAACTGAATGTTAGAAATAAACTTCAGGTTAACAATTATGTTAAAACACTACTAATGAGATAGAATGTAATTACTGAAAGTATTTTCAATTAAATTTTGACCAGAATGTTGGCATCTGTCTCAGTTTGGGTCTTCTTAGTAGCAGACCCTGAGACAAGGATCTGAGAGGAAGTCAATTACTTGGGAGGTAATTTCAAGGAACACAAGAAGGGAGAATTGCAAAGAGAAAAAAAAGAAGGGTAAGAAGATGAAAAAAAGCATAATATTGAATAGAATAGTGTTCTGAAAAAGTATGGCTAGTCCTGGGGGAACTTAGGCTCTTTAGTTAACTAGATCCCATTTGTCTATTTTGGCTTTTGTTCCATTGCTTTTGGTGTTTTATTCATGAAATCTTTGCCCACGTCTATGTCCTGAATGGTGTTGACTAGGTTTTCTTCTATGGTTTTTATGGTTTTAGGCCTTACATTTAAATCTTTAATCCATCTCGAGTTAATTTTTATATAAGATGTAAGGAAGGGATCCAGTTTCTGCTTTCTGCACATGGCTAGCCAGGTTTCCCAACATCATTTATTAAATAAGGAATCCTTTTCCCATGGCTTGTTTTTGTCAGGTTTGCCAAAGATCAGATGGTTGTAGATGTGTGGCGGTGCCTCCAGGGCCTCTGTTCTGATCCATTGGACTATATCTCTGTTTTAGTGCCAGTATCATGTTGTTTTGATTACTGTAGCCTTGTAGGATAGTTTGAAGTTGGGTAGCATGATGCCTCCAGCTTTGTTTGTTGTTGTTGTTGTTTTTGCTTAGAATTGTCTTGGATATGTGGGCTCTTTTTTGGTTCCATATGAAATTTAAGGTGTTTTTTTCCAATTCTGCGAAAATCAATGGTAGCTTGATGGGGACAGTATTGAATCTAAAAATTACTTTTTGGCAGTATGGCCATTTTCATGATAAAGATTCTTAGCCATGAGCATGGAATGTTTTTCCATCTGTTTATGTCTACTCTTATTTTCTTGAGCAGTGGTTTGTAGTTCTCCCTGAAGAGGTCCTTCACATCCCTTGCAAATTGTATTCCTGGGTATTTAATTCTCTTTGTAGCAATTGTGAATGGGAGTTCACTCATTATTTTGTTCTCTGTTTGTCTGTTATTGTTGTATAGTAATGCTTGTGATTTTTGTACATTGACTTTGTATCCTGCAACTTTGCTGACGTTGCTTATCAGCTTAACGAGATTTTGGGCTGAGACGATGGGATCTTCTAAATATACAATCACCTTGTCTGTAAGTAGAGACAATTTGGCGTCCTCTTTTCCTGTTTGAGTACCATTTCTTTCTTTCTCTTGCTAATTTAAATAATATTCTTAAGATTTTCAACCCTAAAAAATGAGCAGGATGGACACTCATTACTCTGTAAGTGTCTTCAAAGTTGTCTCTTCCTGTCTCTCTGAGTTTCTAGCAGATTTTTCTACTCTTTCTCTTTCTTTCTCCTTAGGAGGAGAAATGGACTGTCTCTTTACTCCTGACTTTGAAATATTTAGACTAGCAGTACAGTTTTTGCAATCTTTGTATGGACTTCAGTAATATCTCTTAAGAAATGCTCCCCAGTAAACTCAACTTGGTATTCTTAGGACACACTCCAGTTACAGAGTGAAATGTTAAAGAAACATGACCATGATATCTACTAATCTGATTTATTTTAGATTTCTGATGTAGCATTACATAGGTATATATAGTAAATTTGATGAAAAATTAAATACAGGACTTAGATATGACCAGCACAAAGAAATAATCTCTAGATCGCCTTTTTCTTCCAAAGCAAATAATCACCATTTATTCCCCTATTACTTCTTCCACTTCATGTAATTCTTTTGATAACACTCTAAAGCTGTTAGCTGGTAAATAAACATGAAGAATGCATGAAAAACTTACTGAATTTTGGCAGGCTCTTTTTACTTTGCAGCAAAAAGGCAATATTTGAATATGTTATGTACTTTATAAAATTAAATTTGTCATTGTTTACCTAATAGAGAATTCTTTCCTATAGGAACTACAATTTTTGCATGATTATAATAAAAAGTAAAAATGATAAAAATAAGCAAATAAAAGAACACAAAAGATTTCCTTTTCTTCAAACATAATAACTATAAATGTTCCACAAAGAAATACATTTGTATGAATGTAGTAGCAGTATTAACTTTTTAATTTTTCAAATTTTAGAACTGTCATTTCACATTCAGTCAGAAACATCGTATTCATTTTTGTTAACTTGGAATTCTTTAAAAAAATCATGCACTTTAATGTAAGTGCCACATGATGTTTCCTAATTAATAGCAACTATAGTTAAAAAAAAGACAGAAATTAGTGGAAAAAGAATAATAAATTCCAGTTATTTTTGTTTTCCTCTTTGGCAAGGTCTAATATTAATTAGAAAGACTGGTTAGTGTTCAGTGTGAACTTAGTATCAAGAAAATCTCACAAACATCATTCCCTATGGATAAAGGCTAGCCATGGAATACTGCTTATGTACCATATTTTTATGTGAAATCACAATTTTTTAGCATCTGTTAGCTTAGTTGGGCTCAGATTTATGTTTACCTCAATTATTAGATAAGGGAATACAGGAGACAAAGAGTTATGAATTTCTAAAGAAAAAAAGCTTTATGATGTGACTCTGAGAAAAAAATAGCATTATTGAAACTTGGTCTCCAATTATGTAAATGTGTAAATGACATATTATAATATCTCACCATAATAGAAACATTCATTAGTTACCAAGATTAATCATCAATCTATTGCGGTATATGTTAGAATATGTGAAATTTAAATTATGTTCAGGACATAGATTAGAGTTTACAAAAATAACAAAAACTCAAGGAAGTATTTCTATAAAATTATTTTACTTATTTAGACAGTTTCTAGTCTCTTGGTTATATTTAATTCAGTACTTAAACTTTATAGTTCAATATTCTAGATAAGACTACCCTTGGATTTTATGGCACATAAATACGGAGCATTGTATTGGAAATCACATAACGGTTGTTTGTTCAGTTGGGTGTACGCCCACAATTCTAAGTATTAGTAAAATAAAATATTTATTATAGATGAGTTCCTAAGAGACCTGAGGCCTTAACTATGGAGCCACAAAGTCTGATTAAATGCATGAAAGTACATAGCATTACCGTGGGCTCTCAGAGAGCTACAGATCCTGCTCGTCTTCCTTAACAGTTTAGCTCTTAACTCCTGTAATATGTCCCTTGTTTGATGATAGCACTGAAACAAGAGAAGTGTATCTGAAAACTCAACTACAAATCAATTCAATTTACTATATTTTAGCTACAAGATAAAACTTGATAAAGCTCCAGTGTATATAAAACACATACACATACGTCAACAGTGTGCTCTTACATTGCCTTCAAATCAAATTATTACATGGATATTTAACTGAATAATAATTCCATTACAGTAAATTTTAAATGCAAGATACTTTTGATGAAAACAGATTGCACTTATTGACATTTATTACTGGCTATTTTGAGGGGCATTAATATAATATATAACCTGAAGTTTCATTCCTATATATCTTCAGCATACATAAAACTATGCAGTTGAAAATATGTATTTCTATAAAATTTGTATGCTATGCATGCTTTTAAAGAAATAAAATCTTCTTACCTTTGAGTCTATTGTGATGACTTGGGAAGAATATGATGCTCATTTATTTTAGATTAATTCATTATTTAATATTCAAACATATTGTCATAACAATTAATGCCTAGAAGAAAATGCTCTTAATGTGGGGCTGCAATAGTCAAAGCTGAGGAGCTTCAAAAGAAAAAGCAGCCAGAATTAATAGAGTTTAGGTAAGATGGCTGAGTTAGGGAGTTAGAAAATCCTGTTCAAGCCACTTTACAATTCTTGGGAAATGCCTGCATCAGAATGCTGCTCAGAGTGCATGAGTGCATGACACGATCTTTTTTTTTTTTTTTTTTTTTGAATAGACTAGGAGATAGAACCAGCAATACCTTTTCTGGGATATGAAATACAAGTTCTAAGAAGTAGGAACAAATACGTGATGTGAAAGACTGGACCAGTAAAGAAAGCAAATTTCAGAGAGGGCAATATCTTGCTTCCATGCTGGACTGCAACCAGGATACAATTACACAGAAAAGTTAATTAGTCTAAAAGTTGTGGCACTGAAAATGTCTCAGGCTCCAAGTTACTTTACCACTCAGTAAATGTACATGATACATTTCCTTCATCATTTTGCATTTTAATTTAAAGACAAAATAACCAGAAAGCATACATACTCAAAATATCCTAATTCAGTCCAGTCACTTTAGCTGTACAAGAATTATTTCCCTCAAGGCTAAAATATAAACAATACTTACTTTGAAGAGCTAACATAAGAATCAGAAACAATATATATAAAGTATCCTGCAGTATACTCAGTGTACTCAATAAATTGTAAAAAAAAGTTTGTTTCTATAAAAATCCCCACACAGCAATTAAAAGGAAGATGAATAGAAACACCTTTAGCCTTGTTTATTTAGTTTCACATACTAATTATTACGTGATCTAGCTTCTATAGTTTATGACAGCAGCAGTGTAGAAATATCAATTCTGTCATAATCTCTCCAGTAAGAATGCTAAAATTCTTTACATTCATCCATTAAATTAATGGATGTCAACTATGTGCCAGATCCTATGCTAAGCAAAACGGTTACAAAATTGAGTAATTATGTCCTTATCATGGTAGTTTACTCTCTAAGCAATGGAGTTAGGAATATAATTGCATAGCTAAATATCATAATACCTATAAAATAGTTTTGTATCTAATGCTATGGTAAGAAGGACTATGCATTTTTAAGGAAAGTGTTTAATCATTTTCATAAAAGATAAGAGCTGATTATGTTCATTTAAATGTGACTAAAATAAGTTTTTAGATTTTACTAGAAAAATAAATCTCATTTCAGTTAGCTTCATAGATAAAATGTTGGGGTGAATTTTTCTGTTCTTATAATTGTAGTACCTCAGAAACCTAGAATTTCCAATCTTAACAATTGTCCTCTGCAAAGCCATTTTAAAATTTCCGAATGAAGGAGTCTACACAGCATAAAGAAGCTAAAGTACAATCTTATTTTTTAAATTTTATTTTCTAAATATTAAAATACAATCTTATTAATGCCACCCCATAATCATCAGTGTAGATTCTACAGACCTGGCTGCATGGTGTAAGCAAAGAGGTCTACACTGGAATTTTCCATTTTCTTCCCTATGATTAAAGAAGTGCCTGGCTTAGTGATCCTACTTATTCGTCTGCAGCTATGATAAAATAGAATGTTATTTATCCAGACTTATGTAAAACGGGCATGCCTTATCAGAATCCTTAGCAGGACCTAGAGAGAGGTACGTTTAAGAGGTCTGTTTAAGCCTGACTCATTGTGCTTATCATCTGCAAGTAGGAGATAAGTTGTTTTGCTAGGGCTTTGATATGTAAGGATCAGTAGTCACACCTGGGAGTAAAAAGAAATACAAGCACATCATGAAATCTGACAATTGAGATTTAGAAACCTCTCTGCCTTTATATTGCTGTTTGTGTGTATATAGGAAGAGCTGGCCAGGAGGGGAGGGCGGAAACACTGAGGGTCAAACACATAGAGAAAGGAAACCATGTATCACCCCATTAAACAAAGAAATGCTAATAATTAAGAAGAGCGTAATAATCATAATTAACTCACTAAATTGGAGATTGAGTTTTCCACATCTGATTCCTCATGTCTATAATTGATTTATAATATTCTCATTCTGTATTTACATATAATTAAAAGCTTAAAAGCTTATTTTGGGAGATACAACATTTAAGTCATACATTCCCTTATTTCTGTTGTTCAGCTTTAGTAGTTCTATTAGGGTATAATTGAAATCGAATAATCTAAAAATTTATGTTTAGATATACATATATACACATCCTTGAAATTGTTATCACCACAGTCAAGATAATGCAGATTCTAGAGACCTGGCCACATGGTGTAGGCAAAGGGGTCTACACTGGAATCTCTCATTCCCATCCCTGTGATTAAAGTAGTAGCTGGCTTAATGACCCTCCTCATTTCGTCTGCAGTTATGATAAAACAGAATGATATTTAGCCAGGTCTATGTCAAAGGGGCATGCTCTATCAGAATCCCTAGCAGGATTTAAAGAGAGATGTGTTTAAGCCTGCCTCAGTGTGCTTATTACCTTTCGTGAATATATCCATTACTCATTGAGGAAGTTTCTCGTCTTTCCTTGGTAGTCCCTCTCTCAAGCCCCTCCTCCCAACCCCTACGCCATCACTCATCTGTTTATTGTCACTATAATTTACATTTTCTATAACTTAAATAATCATAAAAGTTCTTATTTTCCTCTTCTCTTTCATTCAGTATAATTATTTTAAGACTTATCAATGCTATTTTTCACTAGTTCATTACTTTTGTTGTGGGTAGTTGTGAAAATTAATTTTCTATATCAACTTAACTGGGTCATAGGATGCTCAGATATCTGGTCAAAAATTGTTTCTGGGTGTGCCTGTGAGAATGTTTCCAAAAGATATTAGCAATTGAATGGGTGGGCTGGGTAAAGCAGGTGGTCCTCACTAATGAGGGTGGGCATCATTCAATTTGTTGAGAGGCTGAATAAAATTAAAAGGTGGAAGAAACTTAAACAAACTGTGCCTGACCATTGAGCTGGGGCATTGATCTTCCACTGTACTTGGTGCTTGTGGATCTCCCGTCTCCAAATTGAGACTAGAATTCACACAATCAGGTTTCTAATTGTCAGGTCTTTGAACTGTATTACCAGCTTTCCTGAAACTCCAGCACGAAAAAGGCAAATCATGAGACTTCTCAGTCTCTTTAATCTCATGAGCTAAAACCTAATAGATCTCTTGTATGTGTATCTTCTTGGTTCCATTACTCTATACAATCCTGTGTAATGTAGTAGTATTCCATTACATGGATATACAAAATTTGTTTCTCCATTCAGCTGTTGATGGACATACAGATCGTTAGGAGTTTTTAGCTATTTCAGTAGGCTGTGGATACTCATGTGTAAGTCTCAGTATGAACATATGCATTAATTCCTTGTAAATAGCTAGAAGTAAAAATTCTGCATTATTAGGAAGTTTATGATTAACTCTGTAAGAACTTGCCAAAGTGAGTTCCAAAATAATTATGCATTTACATTCCCACTAACTGTATATGAAAACTACAGTTGCTTCACATGCTTGCCAAAACTTGTCTTTTTAATTCTATTCATTATAATAGGTATGTTACAGCATCTCATTATGTTTTATTTTGCATTTCCCAAAGACTAATTATATTGAGAATCTCATCATGCGGTTGTCATCTCAGTATCTTCTTAGTGAAATGTCTATGCAAATCTTATGACAACATTTTTTATGGAGTTGTTTTTATATTCTTAACTTTTGAGAGTCCTTCATATATTCTAGATGTGGGTCCCTTATCAGATATTTGATTTAAAATTATTTCCTTCCCATGTGTGGCTTGTCTTTTCATTCCTTTAACAAAATGTTTTGAAAACCAGAAGTTTATAAATTTGGTGAAGTATAGTTTTTTTTTTCTCTTTTATGGATTCTCATTTTGTTGTTACATCAAATAAATCTGGATTGAATGTGAGGTCACCAATATTTTCATCTACATTTTCAACTAAAGATTTATAAAACATTTGGAGCAATTTATTTTTACCTACGGTGCAAGAAATTGATTGATTTTTAAATTTGTTTGTTTTGGCATATGCATATTTAATAGCTCTAGCACCATGTATTGAAAAGAATATCTTTCTCAACTGAATTGTTATTGCCTCTTTGTTGAATATCCCTTAATCTAATATACGTGTGCCTGCTTTTGAATTATGTATTATGTTTCATGGATCTATGTGTCCATTTTTAAACAAATACTGTATTGCCTTGATGATGCCTACTGAAATTAGTCCTCAAGTTGTTCTTTTTCAAAATTGTTTTGTCTATTTTAGATTTTTAAGACTCCTATAAAAGTTTCAGAATCAATGTCATTTTTTTGAAGAAAGGTAAATGTGATTTTAGTTTTAATTGCACTCAATCTATAGATCAACTTTGAAATATTTGAAATTTTAAAATATTGAGACTTTTAATTCATGGACATGTATATTTCTCCATTTACTTAAATCTTTACTTTTGCTTAGGAGGATTTTACTGTTTTGGGATACAAGTTCTGCTTGCCTTAGATCTATTTTAAAATATTTCACTGTATTGGTATTATTGTGATATTTTAAATTTTTAATTAATTTGATCATTGCTAAAATAAAGAAACATAGTTTATTTTTATTTACTGATTGTGTATCTTGCTGCCTAACTCACTTATAAGTTCAAGGAATGTTTCTGTAGATTCCAGAAGATTTTGTACATAAATGATCATTCTGTCTCTAAAAAATAAAGTTTAATTTGTCTTGATTCATTTTTTTAATCTGTATGTATAAATAAAATGTATGTGAAGTAAATAGCCTTAAGGTTAAGAGGGGAAAAATGGAATTATACTATAATAAATTGTTATACTGTCATCAAAACAGTATAATAACTTAAAGGTAAAGTGTGGTAATTTAAAATGGATAATATCAATTTTAAAGTAACCCCTAAGTTAAAAACAAATTGAGTTAATAAGCCAAAAGATAAAAAAATTGAAATTATTAAAGAAACAATGGATCTAAAATAAGGCAGAAAATGTGGAAAAGTAGAGTAAAGAACAGAAGCAGCAATGGAAAACAAATAGAAAGATTATACACCTAATCATATCAATGATAATTTAAAACATAAATGGATTAACCAGAAGTTCACCAACATTTTCTAAAAAGAACCAAATAGTAAATATTTTCAGCTCTCTGAGCCATATGGATTCTGTTGCAACTACTCAACTCTGCCATTATAGCATAAAAGCAGCCATACAGTATGTAACTGAATGGGCATGCCTGTGTTTCAGTAAAATGTTATTTGTGAAAACAAGGCAAGCAATAGTTGGCCCATGAATTATATTTTCCCAACCCTTGTGCTAAACACTTCAATTAAAAGGCAGTGCATTAAAAAATAAAAACAAGTATGACCTATATACCAACCACAAGGAGCAAGCTTTAAGTATAAACACATGAATAGGTTAAAAGTAAAGTGATAAAAAATAGTTTCTTCATGAAAACACTAACCAAAAGAAAGCTACAGTGATTATAGCAATATCAGAAAATGTTTATTTCAGAGGAAAGAATATTACCCAAGGCAGTAAAAAAAGTAATTTCATAAGATAAAGGTCATCAAAGAGACCTCAAATTTTTAAATATTAATGTAATAATAACATAATTTCAGGAAATATAGGGGAAAATCCTGATCAAATAAAATGAAAAATTAACAAATATTTAAATATACTTGGTGCTTTTAATAATTTGTTCTCAATAATTAATAGAACAGAGAGAAAATCATTAAAGATGTAGAATACCTGAACATTATCGACCAACTTTACCTATTTAACATTCATGGGATACATCATCCCAAAACAGCAGAGTACATATTCAACTCAAAAGTACAAGGGAAAAAAAAGCACAGGGAAAGATATACCAAAATTTTAACCATAAATTTAATTTCAGTGAATTTTAAAACAACTCAACGTTCTCTGAATTAGAAGTCAGTATCAGAAAGATTTCTAAAGGTCCTTCAAAATATATGGAAACTAAAAACCACAATACTAAAAACCTCATGGGTCAAATAAGATATCTGAGGGAAATGTGAAAGCATTTTGAACTGAATGACTATGAAAATACAACCTATCACTCTGAGAGAAATTTATAGCACTAAATGCTATTATACCAAATGCTTAAAACGGAAGTGATGTCACAAATTAGTGGCCTCAGATTCCACCATAAAGTAATAGAAAAATAAAAAGACACTTATTTTAAAGTGAGCAATACCAAGAAAATTATATTGGCAAACAGAGCAAATATTGAATAAGGAGAAAATAGAAAAACAATGCTAAAATTAATAAAATCAGAAACTGATGCTTTGAGAAGATTAATAAAATTGATAAAAACCTCAGCCAGACTTATAAGGGGAAAGAAAAGACATACATTAGCAGTCATGTCAACACAACAGAGACTACAGATATTTAAAGGATCAGAAAGAAATATCATGAATGAATTTGTAACAATATATTCAACAATTCAGATATTGTGGACAAATTGCTTGAAATGCACCAATTGCCAAGTTCATTCCAGAATAAACAGACGAAATGAGTATCCCAAATATTCATTATATAACTGAAATGAAAATCTTCCCATAAAGAAAATTCAAGATCTACATGGCTTCACTGATGGCTGTTAGCAAATATTTAACAAGAAGTAATGCTAATTCTAAACAAATCTTTCCAGAAAATTCAAGAACCATAATATTTCCCAATTCATTGCAAAGCCCCCATTCTTCTGATATGAAAACCACATAAAGTACTATGAGAACACTATAAACAATAACCCCAATAAACACAGATGCAGAAATTATTTTAAAAATTCTATCTGTTGTAGTTAAACAATAGTAAAAGGATAAAATATATGACCACGTGGTATTTATCTTAAGAATGTAAGGTTGATTGAACACTCAAAAATCAAAATTCTAACCTTCCATATTAACAAGAACACACACACACACACACATACACACACACACCCCTATGATTGTCTCAATAGATGTAGAAAAAAATCATTTGACAGAATCTAATACCATTCTCGATTTAAAACAAACAAAAAAATAAAATAAAAAGCTCTTGGAAAACTGAGAATAAAAGATAACTTAATAATGGGGACCTAACAATAACCTAAAACTAGCTTCATACTTAATGTCATGAGACAAGAATGACTGTTGTCAGCACTCCTATTTAGCACTGTACTAAAGTTTCTAACCAATAAAATAAGGCATAAATAATTCACACAATATTTAAAAATAAGTAAAATTTTACTTGCACAAGACATTACTATATATGTACAAGAAAAGTGTAGGAGGATAGGTCCTCAGATGACCTTGCCTACCCAGTTTTTCCTTCTATTACTTGCAATTCCAGGGCAGAATGTACCAAAAATGCAACCTCCTGAAATAAGGAGGAGGTTTTCCAACAATGTAGTCAGTGTTCTCATTAGTTGGGGGCCAGAATGTGCTGTAACAGTTGTGCTCAGCGATCCAAGTGACACCCAGGGCATATATACCCAGGTGAAGAGCTTCCAGGGTCCTTCAGTTGAGGTGTGACATGGGGCAAAAGCAGAGGAGACTCCATCCACCCTAGCCAACTTTCCTGAGACTTGAGGACCAACTTGACATGAATCCTACACTTCTGCTTATCTTCCATAACTCACTGTGAGTATTAGATCTCCTTTACTAACTCCTGTGAGTGTTCTGTCTCATCAGACTTACGCAGTTGAGAGAGACACTGGGGTTCCTCTTTTGCTCCTCTCTACTGTCTTCATGGCGTTAGAACTACTGCAACAGCTAGGCCTACTCTAAACCCCTACTAAATTTATGAACCTTTGCAAGAAGCTACTGGGATGAGTGAATTTTTCAAAGTTTCAAGGTAGGACATCAACATATAAACATCAATTCCACCATATCTTTAGCAAGAAAATTAATTTTAAAGTAATATTTTCATTGAATACAGATGGAAATTGCTTTGAGATGGATATAACAGAATATGTACAAGATCTGTACATTTAAAACTATTAAAAATTGCTGACAGAATTTAAAGAAGATCTAAATAATTAGTGAGATTTTATCATGGTCATGCTTATGAGTACCCAATAATAAGGTATTCATTTTCTGCAAATTTATCAATAGATTCAGGACAATTCAAATCAAAACCTCATCAGAATTTTTTATAGAAATTAATGCTTCTATTCTAAAATTCATATGGAAATGTTAAGTATCTTGAATTATTGAAATAACTTGGGGAAAAGTAACTAAATTGTATGCTACCAGTACCTAATTTCAAGACTCAGAAATCAATACTAAGCAAAGGGATATAGTTTTGACTTAAACATAAATGAATAGATCAAAGGAATACAATACAGAATCCATAAATAGACCCATATAAATATGGACAACTTGTTTTTGAAAATGTTGTAAAGGCAATTCAGTAGGAAAAGGTAATTATTCTCCACAAATGTTGCTGGAACAAATGAAAGTCTTTATACAAAAAAAGAACTGAAATTTGTACCTTCCACTACATATAAAAAATTAACTCTAAATGCATCATAGTTATAAATGCCCAGGCTAAAACTATAAAACTTGTAAGATAAAATTGTAAAAGAAGCATATTTTACCTTGATTTATGCAAAGATTCCTTACATATAGCACCAAAAGCATAATTCATTATACAAAACATTGATGAAATGAACTTTCTCAACATATAAACTTCTCTTTTAGAAAGTAAACAAAAAGATGAGCCAGAGACTGGAAGGAAATACTTGCTAAGCATATTTTCTGTATCCAGAATATACACACAAACTGTCAAAACTCAATACAACAATTTTTTAAAATGGTCACTGAATTTGAAAAGACATTTTTAAAAGATTAGTAATAGCAAAAAGCACATGGAAAGATAAGATACTCAGTGTCATTAGTGATTAGGAAATTGCAAATTAAAATCACAATGAGCCAGGCGCAGTGGCTCACGCCTGTAATTCCAGCACTTTGGGAGGCTGAGGCAGGTGGATCACTGGAGGTCAAGAATTCAAGACCAACTTGGCCAACACTGCAAAACCCCATTTCTACTAGAAAAAAAAAAAAAAAAAAAAAGGGCCGGGCGCGGTGGCTCAAACCTGTAATCCCAGCACTTTGGGAGGCCGAGGCGGGTGGATCACGAGGTCAAGAGATCGAGACCATCCTGGTCAACATGGTGAAACCCCGTCTCTACTAAAAATACAAAAATTAGCTGGGCATGGTGGCACGTGCCTGTAGTCCCAGCTACTCGGGAGGCTGGGGCAGGAGAATTGTTTGAACCCAGGAGGCGGAGGTTGCGGTGAGCCGAGATCG